>CAKOAT010176266.1:152650-196597 GCA_932364175.1 Eruca vesicaria subsp. sativa
AGAGGTCCAAGGAACGATGACAGTGTCACTGATCCAGGACCTACATGTTCGCCAAACTCAGTGAATGTCACAGAAACCTTCTCTTCAGGATCCTTGGCCACTTTACGCATCTTTGTGGGTCCTCTTTTCTTCTTTGGTTTTGCATCAGATGGCGGTGCTTCTGCTCCTGAAATGCCATTCTCACCTTCGGTGTCAGCTTATGTCGGATGAGAAGGTTCTTCAGGAACTTCATCATCAGCTTCTGTAGGCTGAGAATGTTCTGTAGTAACTCCATTATCAGCTTCTGTAGGCTTAGAATGTTCTCCAGTAACTCCATTAACATCATCTTCTATTTCAACCTCTGGAACTTCAGAACCAACATCTTTTCCCACTTCGACTTCATCACCATCAACTTCCTCCTCATGAATTTCAGGAATTGCTTCAGAAACCTTTGTTCCTTCTTCTTCACCACCTTCTTGCCTTATTTCAACGGTTTCTTCTTCAATAGCATCTTTTTTTGGCTTATTTAACTTACGGATTTTGGTTCGGGCCTTGGGAACGTCTGCTTCTGTCTCTGCTTCCAAACCTTGGGAACGTCTGCTTCTTCTAACTTGAGGCGTTTTTCCTCCTCGTGTTTTCGGCATGTTAATTTGTTCCTTAAAAAAATAAAATCACAACTTGGTTGTTACTGTAAATTGCAAATCGAAGACGATATAGATCTATTGAGATAATAAGCAATCGATTAATTTTCATGATGCATGCAATCGATTAAGGGTAAGATAAATGAACGATCGAGACAGAGATCGACGAAAAGGAGATTCGTAGAAGTCTATCAGAGGGTTAATAAGAGACGAACCTGAGATTGAAAGAAGACGATTGATGAATCGGAAAAGGATGAACGAAGAACACCCAAATATTTTTGAGAGAGAAAATGAAGAATAGATTAATGAAAATGCATGTACGAAGAAGACTGCTTTTGTTTGGTCAATGAAATTTTCGTCCCCAATTTTTTTTTCATTTCCCGGGTTTTAATAAAAACATACCCGGTTGAAAATACTATAGCGTTTATTCTTTCTCTGTGCTATAATACAAAGATCAAAATCCTAAAACAATACGCGTTTCCAAATTTCATTTTGCCACTCCGGATATAATAGCGTTTTAGTTAGTGAAACACTATTATATTTCCACCCACCAACATACAATAGCATAAACTAATTAAACGCTATCTTACAATGCTATTAAAACCCTTATTTCTTGTAGTGATTGTTTAAGTATAATGTTTTCTATTTATCAATTTCTTCCTTATCACTCTGTTATTTTAGCACATGATCTTTGTGCTAGTTTGACTTTATTATTTTCTACTGTAAAGATTGTCTCCCTGGTTAGAGAATGATTTATCAATCTATAAAAATATTAGTTGACCAAAAAAATATTTTTGGCGTCTAATAAAGTTTTCTATAAGATCTTTAAGTACAATATATATAGGAGATTGTAAGGTATATTAGTTTTATATTAAAGTTTGCATCATCTATTTTAATATTATTGAATAAGTAAGTAGAGGTGTTAATATATAAAATTACTCTTTTAACACAAAAGTTGTTTGTAAGTTTTGGCATTAGTTTTTGTTGCTTTAGAAATACTACGGTGATCATCAGATATTATGTTCTTATATTTTGGTAGTGGCTAATCTAAAGATAAATATTTGCTAAATCTGTAAATCTCTAAAATCATGCCACATCACTTATGGGACAGCTCATTTTATAAATGCATTGTGTTTGTATATGTTGGCTCAAATTTTCCTGACCAAAGCTATATAAAGAAAAAATCTAGTAAATAAAAATAAAAACTACACATTCTGTTCAAGTTCTCATCCTCATTTTAGCCCCTCTCCCATATTGATTCGTTTTCTTCCCAAAAACTGTTACTTTGGGAGTTACCACTTCATCTCACAATATAAAGTTGATTTTGATTGCTTTAGAATTAATGCTCACACCATCAAAATTCCTTTCATTTTTATGGTTAAAATTTTTTGTTTATCACAAGAAAATAACACTATCTATCTTCTAAATTAGGTTTATAACTTTTCAAAATAAAGTATTCGTCTAACATAAAAAGATGCATTAACTTCTTTCATTCCTGCATCACTGCTTCTAAATTTTTTTTTAAAATGAAATTCCAGTATATGGATACGACTATATAGGATTTTATATCAGAGTATTTTCAAACATTTTGTATTAATATATGTTGCTTTTT
Source organism: Eruca vesicaria subsp. sativa (assembly GCA_932364175.1). Classification (NCBI taxonomy): domain Eukaryota; kingdom Viridiplantae; phylum Streptophyta; class Magnoliopsida; order Brassicales; family Brassicaceae; genus Eruca; species Eruca vesicaria. The sequence continues at coordinate 154,883 of CAKOAT010176266.1, forward strand.
AAAGAATCATATATATAATAATACATTTTCAAGGTTTCCCAAGGTGTAAACATCAGCATTTTATCGGTCCCATGTGTTTAATTTTTAAAAGCATATTGTCTTTTTAAAATGACTATGAACAATGAATACATTTTAGCCGAGTGGTATAAGACATCTAATTAAATTCGCAAGCGTGTGGGTTCAAAGCACGCAACTGTTATGTATTTTAGTTTTTTTCGTTTGAGTTATTATCATATGGGTATTTTGTTTTTAATGTTTTTATATTTTTATATTTTTTCTTCTGGGTTTATTGTTTAAATCCCAGAATAGTGGGAAAAAAATCCTAAAGTTTAGCGAACTTAAACCCAAAACAACTAAATATGAATTAAAAAAAAAACACACCAAAAAACAAAACAAAAGATAAACGAGTCACACTCGGCACTATCATGTCCTAATATATAATTTCTGTTAGCACATATTTCCTAATATATTTTTTTCAAAAAAATATGTATGTTTTTAATGTTTTTAATGTTTTTTTTCTCTCGGCTTATTGTTTCAAGTCAAAAAAGTGCGAAAATCCTAAATTTTAACGAACTCAAACCAAAAAAAAATTAAAAATGGATCAAAAAATGAACAGCCCAAAAAAACAAAAAAACAGAAAACAAAACGAGTCCCACGCGGCACTATCATGTCCTAATATATATTTTCTATTAAAACGTATTTCCTAATATATATTTTCAAAAAAATTATGTATGTGAAATAAAATAAAAAAACAACAAATTTGAAGTATTTTTCGTTATTTATAAAATGAATATGTAATTTCTCCTACATTTTTAATAGTTATTATCATTTTATTTTTATCAGACTCCGGCGATTGGATTCCCACAGTCGATGACGCCGTAAATAAAAATACCACATCATTCATGAAAAAAATCCAAACTTACAAAAAAGCCATATACAAACCTATCTGATGAAACCCAAAAAACAAAGATTAGCTTAAATTAAAGTTATTTTCAAATTGATAAATCGTTTACTACAAATATAAATACTATAAATAAATAATTATATCAAGTTTTGACCTTTGATATAAAAAATATTTACAGTACAAAAAAAAATATAAGATAGACACCTATTTTTACATACTATAAGCTATATTATAATTTAATTATTTCTATAAACTACTTCGCATATAAATAATATTTAACATATTATATATACAATATTTTCACTTTACACTCTTGCTACATTATTTCCATTTCATAATTATTTAATGTTATTTAAAAAACTCACTAAACAAATAACAGAAAAAAACACAGCCAAACATCAAGGATCCCGGCCACGCGCTTGCGTGGAGATATGCAACTAGTTTGTAATAATTATATATAGTGTTCCTATATTTTACAAACAGAGATATGTTTACTTGTATATAGTGCTGCTACATGTTAGAAAGAGATATATGTCTAATGGCTAAACACATCATTTAATTTTCGATGATCCTAGATTGCTTTTGGTACAATAAAACAATAATGTGGTAAAGACCAAGCAAATATATATTAAATATAATTACATTTTTTTGGTCAAACCATGATTCATTAAAATCAAAGACAGTTTACCTGCCATAAAGAAGTGTCAAGTTTAGAGATAAGAGAGTTGAGTATGCCACTGCAACAGTCTCTTCATTACTTAATCTAGGAATATGATGTAAAGAGAAAACTTATAAGAATCTGTTGAAATGGTAAATATCAAAGAGAATGCGGCTACTCTCTTTGATGAGTCTGTAGCTTGCAGCATTCTAACTAATACCTGCAAATTAGACAATAGGGATGCCTTCAAATCGAGACAAAAATATGAAGAATACTTTGTCATAAACTCGTGCTCTTTAGTATTTTTATTGATCATATACTGGTAAAATAAGTTGATCATTCTAGTTGTTAATTATTTCTATAGTCTCAATATACCTATAAATATTATATATTGAAATTTTCATAAACTTGAATATAATTTGATAGTAAATGTCAAGATAACGTTTTACAATAATAAAATGTTTTCTAAATTAAAGTACTATTCTAAAAATGTGTAAATAAGAATTATGATGTTAATATCTGAATAATGAAAATCAACTGATAAAATAAATCTTTATTAGTAAAGAAGAGTAAGCCAAACCGATTATTACATTTTTTTGTTTATTACAGGCATTAAAAACATAAATTATAAAAGAAAAGAAAAAAAATATTTATGGATATTTATTATTAAGTAATGTCATTGTGCTCACTCTAATTATTAATTGTTAAATTATAAAATAAAAGAAAAACAGATTTATGGATATTAATTATTAAGTATTGCCATTGTGTTCCAACCGGTAGGTATAGTTATTTATGTTTATCTTTGTCGTTAAAAAAGAAAAAAGTAGTGCCATTGTAATGGTATATATTTTTAACCCAATAAGCATTAATTTCTTACTCACCTTTTTGACCGATGGGTTTGATTTTTAAAACCAACTAGAGCTTTATCTGGACGCCCATACAGACACTTGTTTTAATTTTATATAGTATATGAATATTATTTACATGTTTATATGTTAATATTCTAAATATTTATCAGAATTTAAAATGTTTATAAAAATAATAATCAAATATTTTACATGCTGTAAAATAGTGAATCGTGCGCCTTACTAAACATTCGAAAAATATTAACCTATTGATTGATATGTTTGAACAGTATTTCTGTTTACGTTAACTTGTTTTCAAAATATAATAATATTTTAAATATTTTGATTAGATATGAGACCATATGATGAGAGTTAGAACATTAGAAAGAAAACAATTTCGACCATAAATACTAAATATTTTTCAACAAATCATTCAAAATATTTAAATTCTAATATAATAGATTTTATTGTTGAATAATCAATAGTAACCGAGATGGTTAAATATATATTTTGAGAATTTTAAAATATATTTAATTTTAGTTGAGATTTAGTTATATTAAAAAGAATATTTGGTTACAAACATTTTATGTTGTTCTACAAGTAGTTGAAAGATATTTAAATCTTACCATATATACACTAAATAATCAAATGGTAATAGTATGTTAAACATATATAATAGGAATATTTGTTATATTGTTTAATATTAATTTTAAATTTGAATTTTGTTAAAAATAATTAATAGTAACAATATCTAAGTTTAATATTGTTTAAATCAATTTTAAATTTTAATATTCCTAAAAATTAGCTAAATCAGTTTAGAAAATATTTTAAACACAAAATTTAGTTAAATTTGATTTAAAAACGATTTAATAAAATAGAAAAAGACAAAGATTCCTTAAAGATAAATTCATTAATTATTTCAGTGGCACTGAATTGTAAATATTGTGAAAGTCTAAGAAATATTTTTTATGGGTATTTCTATTTTAACAAAGTAGATAGTAACATATTTTGTAATTAGTGGTTGTGATAATGCTTATTAAGACGTCGGCTGCTATTCCGGGAGAGTTTTAGTTTCGATTTACTTGCATGAGAAGTAAGGTAGAATTTGTGTTTTAATTTTGTAACGATATATAAGAGTGAATAAAATAACATTAGAGAGGATGAGTTTGACATTTTCACCGAAGCAACATATAAACTATCCCCTCCACAGCTTTAAAGTAATTTGTTGATGTTATGTGTCATTCCTGTACTCCTAAAGTATTGTTTTCTATGGATCGTGTGGAATGTCGTTATCCTGCAGATTTAATGAATCACTAGATTTTGGTGAAGATATTATAAAATATTATTTTACTCTTATTTAAAATATGTTTGAGTATAAAATTCTTAATCCGAAGTCCAGATCCAACCCAAACTACAAAACCCTATTTATAACCGGTCTGAAATGTAAAACATATATCAAAAGAGGTCTTGTAGAGTGGTAATAGTACAAAATATATCAAAATCGAAGGTATTATTAGCCAACCCAAATTTATAACCAGAAAAACATGGAAAATTTCAAAAAACAATTTGAATATTCAAATTAATCACAATATATATATATATATATATATATATATATATATATATATATATATATTGAAACATAAATATATAAATCAAATATTAAATTCTATATTTATTTTTGAGTGATATCTAAATTTCAATTTGGATGACAAACGACGTCCAACTCTATATTACTTTTGGAGCACACAAGGTTTCTAAGTTTCAATTTCTATGCAGAGATGCCTTCACTATAAGAGACACAACTTATTTAAAAGAAGGAATTTCGGAGGAAGAACACCTTGCAGCCATAATTAGTAAGACAGTGTACAATAAATAATAAAAAATAGAAAGCAATATATACTGAAATTTATGCATTTATTTTGAAGATTTGGTCAGCGCTGACGAAATTGAAATTATCGGCCCTGGACTTGGAGAAATTTTCAGTGAGAAGAACCTGGTGCTTGTCTATCGGTTATCCTTTAAAATTGATAAAGCAAGAAACCGGTTTAATCGCAACGTCAAGCCGCGCCATGAGGATGTTACAGACATTGCAAATATTACTTGTGATGAACTTCACGGGCCCGAAATTAACCAAAAACATCCACCCCCTCATACAGAGTCAAGGTATTCAAGCCTCCACAGAAATGGTACATATTTGAATATATTTAGATATGGTCGTAGTTAACCAGATATTTGTCATCTACTGTAATTATATATGCTCATTGAGTACTAATAAAAATTGCGGGCACTTAATACATGCAAAAATACGAACATCACCTTGACAGAAACATGATGAAATATATCAGAATATTTCAAACACCGAACATGGAAGTAATGGAACATCTCACTCCTTCCATTCGAAGGGGGAGGATAAAGAAGATGAGGCAGATGAATGGGAATTTTTGATAAATATGGATTACGAGAATATAAGGAGCAATAGTGTGAACCAGAGGGTAGTTGAGAACGTAGTCACCTTGTCAAATAACACTACCACAGATGACCCGCTTAATACTATGCACTATCCAGTCATAGTTGAAGTCGGGGATCATCTACACGTTCAACAAACAATGCTGACGGAATTCATATCTTTGTTGCCAGAAATGACATAAATTACATGGCATTTGGAGAAATGCAGAGCAAACCGTAGGTGGGAGAATACAAGAAGGTACGTAGCATTATGTAATTATGTTGCTGACGCGGAAAAAGTGATAATCATTAGATTAACCGGTTAACCGATTTTATATCCAGTTTATAATAAATTTGCGATTGTAGTATTCCCTAATATCCAAAAACATGTCTTTGTGAAATGTTGGCCGGTTATACAATATTATTACAGGATTTTTTTCTACAATTTTTCTCTGCAACAGATAACTAAAACTGAAATAATAATTTACAACTGCGAATACCGCATAACCAGCATGGTATGGACGACCCGGTTTATTATAAATATCAAATATACGATTATTAAATAACACATGGTAGACAACCGAAAACATGACTTCGTGAACTGTGAGCCAGTTATACAAAATTATTACCGGGTTTTGTATTCAACACATAACTGAAACCGGAATAATACTTTAGATCTGGTTGTAACTCAGAACCACAGTTTGAACCGATGGATCTGGACAGCCAAAATAAAATTTATGAATGTGAAGGACCTGAAGATGAATTCACTAAACTATGTGACGAAATTCTTATAGGTGACTCTTTAGAGATTTCCGTATGCAACGGTAAGTCTCAAAGTTATAAGTACTAAATAGTTTGAAATATGTTGTATTTGTAGCAACTCTTGAAGTATCGATACAATTAATTTCTTTCTTTCCACAAATCAGATATAGGAAATAACATTCATAACCCTGATGTACTATACGTTGGAATGAAATTCAAAAATCACGACTTCAAGCAATATTTGATTATGTATGCAATACGGAAAAAAATTAGATTACGTACCAGGTGTTCTGCGCCAGAGGGAATGATCCTGAGATGCTTCTTAAGGACCTGCATTTGGCGAGTCTATGCAATCATCTTGAAGAATACAAAGTTATATAAAATTAGAACATTGGAACTCCATCATTCGTGTCCTGTCGATGAACGGTCAGGATACCAATACCAAGCGACACATACTGTGATTGGAGGGATGATGAAAGCAAGATTTTCCAGAAAAGGAGGCGGCCCACGTCCAAATGATATAATGCAAGTTATGAAAGGAGAACACGATGTCCACATATCATACTTGAAAGCATGGAGATCAAGAGAAATTGCTTTGGACTATGCAAAGGGTTCTTGTGGAGCATCTTACAACATGTTGCCATCCTATTTTACCAAACTCGTTCATTCAAATCTTGGCACTATTGCAGATCTCCATACTAAGTATAATGAGGGCATTGGTCATAGATTCAAGTACATGTTCATAGCTTTGTCTGCAAGCATAGAAGGGTACAAAGTAATGAGGAAGGCGTTATTGTGTGGGATGCATTTGTAGGGAAAGTATGTTGGGTGCTTGCTCACTGCTTCCGCGCAAGATGGAAATTACCAAGTTTTTTCCGTTGGCCATTGCAGTGGTTGATGGAGAAAATGATAAAGCTTGGGAATGATTTTTCAATAAACTCACGCATTTCATCCCAAATAACGAAGAAGTGTTCTTTGTTTCTGACAGGCATCCATCTATTTACTATGGAATTTCAAAGGTTAGGCTTTATAATTTGGACTTTCATATATTTATATAACTGGATAAGTTAATTTAAAATAGCGTTTATAACCGGATACTTGTTATAAATCCGAATATAATATATTACAAAATTTTATGTACGTATAGGTATATCCAAAGGGAAGACACTGCGCATGCATACTTCACCTGAAGTGGAATGTTCAATCTTATTTCAAGGACAAGCATTTGGGTTATCTTGTTGGCAAAGCCTCCCAAACTTATAGAATTTCGGACTTTTATGCTACTTTCAATGAAATTGGACGCGTTAATCCATCATGTGCCGACTATCTCATCAGGATAGGGTTTGCACATTGGGCCAGATCGTATTTCGAGGGGAATCAGTAAAATATTATGACAAGTAACGTGGCTGAGACATGGAACTCAGTGGTACGTGATTGATATCACTCAAATGTTTAACCCTAAGAAGTGAATTAATCTCTCAAATAAGAGGTTCAATCGTAGTACTTAGGGATTGAATCCACAAGGACTCTAGAATTACACAACAGATTATTAAGTCTTCGAAATAAAGCTAGACAATGAGATTTTAAACAGTAACTTAAAAGATAGCAAGTAAATGCTTGATTGATTGATTGGTTTGCTAAGAAGAAAGAAGATAGTTAAACTTAGGTATTTTCTCAGGTATGACATACATGCAGATTGTAAAGGGTATTTATTATTCATAGTTCTAGATTCAAACTCTTAAGGAATTTAAGGATTAACTCTATTGGATTTCGGGTTAGGACCATCGTCCGATAACCTGAAGGGAATATCGATCGATGTTTCTGTCGAAGCTATCGATCGATGTAAATACCGCTATATCGGTCGACACGACTATCGTCTCATCGATCGACATCGCATCCAGCGAGTGGTAAAGGTGTGTTTGAATGGATTATCTAGTTTTCATTAAATTAACTTAGACTTAGGGTATTTGCCAAGCTATCGCTTGTCCAAATTGATCCTAAAATCAGAGGCAAGGGTGATCAATCCTTGATCTTAGCATTCAATAATGGTTCAATTCAATGCATGAGTCAACCTTAATGAGAAACCTAAATCTAACAAGAGAGACTACTCAAACATATTCATGAGAGACAAAGTCATGATGGTCTGAATAATTCTTTAAGATAATAATTAAAAGAAACAATAAGTAAAAAGGGAGTTCAAGATCTTCTCAGTAATTGTAGTTCAGATCTCTCTCTCCATCAAAATTATTCTCAAAGTGTAGCTAGATGCTTCTCCCAATTAGGTCTAAAAGGTCTCCAAAGTTGTCTATCTAAACTAGTACAAAACCCTCTTAATATAGCCTAACAGGCGGCCAGGGACTTAGAGTGTAAATTATTAAAACTCTTGTGAAGCAATTAAGGCTTCTAATCTTCATTTAATCGCTTGGATAACTTATGTATCGATCGAAGACTGCTTTAAGCGGATGTAAGCACATCTTCCAAATGATCATCCGAGTACCGTTCCTCAAAAGATTCTTGGGTCAGTTCATCAATCTCGTCGACATAAGAGGATTGTTTATCTATTAAAGGCAGTGTGACGACCTTTTCCATATCAAATCTCATAGGAATGTTGCCTATGTTAAGACTTATTCGTCCTTCCTTGACATCGATAATAGCGTTTGCAGTAGTAAGGAAAGGTCTGCCTAATAGAATCGGATCCCTTGGTTCATTCTTGTAATGCAGCACAACAAAATCTGTTGGAACAATGCATCCGTCGCTTTGTACTGGAACATCCTCGAGTACTCCTTCTGGGATCCTAACAGATCTATCTGTGAGAACTAGTTCAATGTTAGCTGGTGTAAATTCGGAATAGCCAAGGAATGTGGCAACAGAATGCGGCATCAAATTTACGCTAGAGCCCAGATCACATAGTGCTCTTGGAAATAACTTGTCTCGGATTGTGCACCTGAGAACAAACTACCAGGATCGGGTCTCTTTTCAGGGGTTTGGATTATAGCGCTAGCTTCTGCAGACACCATCATGACACTGCATTTTTCTGTTGAAAAAATCTTGGTTGTCATTCCCTTGACATATTGTCTTATGGTTGGCGAAATTCAAAGAGCGTCAATAAGTGGCATTTCTACCTTAACGCGTTCAAAAGTCCGTCTACAGATTTCTTTATCCCTGCTGTGCGTGGAATTAGATTTTCGAGGATAAGGAGGTAAAGTGTTGTACACCCGTTCTATAGTCGGTCCGGTGGGTATTGGACTTTCTTTTGAGTTTGTGGATGTTTGTCGATCGATATTGGTATCATCGTATCGATCGACATCGTCAATTTCCTCCTCATCGAGAATGATCACTGGCTCCTCAGGTTCCTTAGAGTTCTTATTATTTTCCTTGTTCTGAGGGCCATTTGTCATAGAGTCACGGAGTAGAATTGGGATTAGGTATGGGTTTCTCGGTCTTTGGAATCTCGGTGTTTTCTCCCGAATGAGTGTTTTCCCTAATAAATGGAGCTAGTTCTTTTTCGCTTCTCAAAACTACAGCATTTATGTGACGTCTCGGGTTTGTATCAGTCTTCACGGGTAGACATCCTACTTCTCTCTTGATACTTTCTACGGTATGGGCAATATCACTTTCAAGGTCTCTTATTTTCCATTGCAAAGCCTCAAGTTTTTCAGACATTTTTCTGCAGGCGCTATCTAGCCTGGCATCTAGGGTATACTCTAATTTCTGACCTTCTGTGAGAACGTGGTTCATCCTGGCCTTGACCCTTCCTTTGTTTAATCCAATGGAAGTGTTGTAGCCTTGGATAAAACTATCTATGTTAAATGTATACTCCTGAGGGCTTTCTGGTCTGAAAAAGGTTTGCTCAATGGAATGGACATCCTTATAGTTGTGGATCACATCAGAATCTTTTTTTCTAAAGAGAGAGTGAAGGGAATCTAGTGATTTCTTAATTTCATTTATTTGAGATTCGTTCTTGGATCTAGATTCTCGTTCTCTATCTTTGATTTCATAAGACTTAACCATAGCTATGTTTTTAATCAAATAATTCGCTTCCGCAGGGGTTCTGGAGCCAAAATTTCCATTACTCGCATTGTCTAGCGTGATCTGGTAATCCAACTCGAGACCTCCGTAAAATAATTTAAGAAGCTCTGGTTCAGAATAACCATGGTGGGTACAATCTCGCTGATGATTATTAAACCTAGTCTAAGCGTTTCTAAAAGATTCTCGTGGGCCTTGAAGGAAAGTGGGGAGTTTATGTCTTACGTCCCAATATCGAGTCTCATTGAAAAAATCGTTAATGAAGGCAGTGCGAATATCTTTCCAGCAGGTTAAGGATCCTGATGGTATTTGTTTTAGCCAATTTCTGGCTTCCCTCCCCAAGGAAAAAGGAAAAAAGTTTACAACGATTAGTATCGTTAAGTGCGAATTCTTCTAGATAATTTATGTGCTCATGGGGGTGGTCTGAGACAGAACCGCAAAAGGGGTTCTTTTGTACCAGATGGATGTAGTCAAAATGAAGCGTAGACTTATTTGCTTCATCATCTGGTAACTTGATAGCCGACCTATTGGAATAAGTCTTAATGGGATCTAAGTAGTCTTGCAATTTTTCTACATCTTCAGTTGAAGATGGATGGTTTTTGACAGGGATTTCAGTCCTCTGTTTAACTGTAAATTCATTTGTTTTATTGCATAACTGACCTACTGGTTCGTTTGGGACTACTTCCTCATTAATTAAATCGGTAAGTAAAGACTTACCTGCTTCCGGCTCGGTTATATCGATTGATGTGGGTCGGACTATGTCGATCGATTCCTCGGTCAACATATCGCTCGATGTGCGCGTCACGTCATCGGTCGATGCTTGGCCGAAATCTGTCTTTTCCATCTTGGATTCCCTGTTAATCAGAGAAAGAAGAAAAAGAATTAAGTAAACAACAAATAAAAATTCTAGACTGTATTCTAAACTAAATCTGGTGGAAATAAGAAAGAGTCCCCGGCAACGGCGCCTAATTTGATATCACTCAAATGTTTTAACCCTAAGGAGTGAATTACTCTCTCAAATAAGAGGTTCAATCGTAGTACTTAGGGATCGAATCCACAAGGACTCTAGAATTACACAACAGATTATTAAGTCTTCAAAATAAAGCTAGACAATGAGATTTTAAACAGTAACTTAAAAGATAGCAAGTAAATGCTTGATTGATTGATTGGTTTGTTCAGAAGGAAGAAGATAGTTAAACTTAGGTATTTTCTCAGGTATGACATACATGCAGATTGTAAAGGGTTTTTATTATTCATAGTTCTAGATTCAAACTCTTAAGGAATTTAAGGATTAACTCTATTGGATTTCGGGTTAGGACTATCGTCCGATAACCTGAAGGGAGTATCGATCGATGTTTCTGTCGAAGCTATCGATCGATGTAAATACCGCTATATCGGTCGACACGACTATCGTCTCGTCGATCGACATCGCATCCAGCGAGTGGTAAAGGTGTGTTTGAATGGATTATCTAGTTTTCATTAAATTAACTTAGACTTAGGGTATTTGCCAAGCTATCGCCTGTCCAAATTGATCCTAAAATCAGAGGCAAGGGTGATCAATCCTTGATCTTAGCATTCATTGATAACTAGGTTGAGAACTATATTTTAAACACCCTAATAATGGTTCAATTCAATGCATGAGTCAACCTTAATGAGAAACCTAAATCTAACAAGAGAGACTACTCAAACATATTCATGAGAGACAAAGTCATGATGGTCTGAATAATACTTTAAGATAATAATAAAAAGAAACAATAAGTAAAAAGTAAGTTCAAGATCTTCTCTGTAATTGTAGTTAAGATCTCTCTCTCCATCAAAACTCTTCTCAAAGTGTAGCTAGATGCTTCTCCCAATTAGGTCTAAAAGGTCTCCAAAGTTGTCTACCTAAACTAGTACAAAACCCTCTTAATATAGCCTAACAGGCGGCTAGGGACTTAGTGTGTAAATTATTAAAACTCTTGTGAAGCAATTAGGGCTTCTAATCTTCATTTAATCGCTTGGATAACTTATGTATTGATCGATGCAAAATGTCATCTATCGATCGATACGAGTAATTATCTATCGGTTGATTGCTCTCAACGTGCATCGGTCGATAGCTTAAACATCGTTTTGCTTTTATCTTCATAAAGTCTCAATTTTAGCTCCAAAATGCATGTTTTACACCAGTGAGTACCTGAATCTCTAAAAGCTCTAAAAAGATATTAAAAGTATCCTTTTGTTTCAAAAAACAGATATAAATCATGTCTGGAAACGGGTAAAATCCATGATATATCAGTGATGCTCACGAATACCGGATATTATCTCTCCTTGAGTATATTCGTACTAAGATTATGACTTAGTTTTCAACAAGAAGAAAGATACAAGCAGATGGAAATAATATCTGACTCCTCGGGTCCAAGAGATAGTAACATCAAATTTTGAAAGGTGTGGGGTGTTTGGAGTGGCATAATCAGAGATGGTCAGTATGAAGTGAGAGACAAAGCAGGGGACATTTTCGATGTAAATCTGAAAGACAAGACCTGTACCTGCTACAAATTTCAAGCCTTAGTGATTTCGTGCACCCATGTCAATGCTGCAGGTACTAGGTACAAGGTAAGGTTTGATTCATTGGTTTCTGAATTTTGTAGTTTGCAAACATACAAGTCAGCGTACGCCAGAATAATATCACCAGTTCTTGAGCCTGAGAGTGTGGAAATAATTTCGAGTGATGAATCTGGCACCCCAGATGAAGTTAATCCACCTGCGAGCAGAAGGCCACCACGGAGACCTCATAAAAACCGAATATTATCCAGAGGAGAATACCAGGTATGTTTTCGTTTATTATTTTCTTTTAACTGAAATAGATAAGATTTCCCTTCCTTTTAATAATGCAGAATCGTGGCCCTAGAAAACGCACATTTTGTAGTCGATGCAAGTGTTCCGGTCATAACAGAGCAAGATGCAAAATGGCAATATAAAGATAGAAGTTTGTAATATACGAATGTAAAACCGCGGATGATGAAGGTGTATGTAAGTTGTGGAGGATGTTACAATGGTAGTCATCTACCACAAAACCATGTATGATACAAATAATGTTATGGGGTATGGCCGGAATATCTAATTCCCAAGGTTGTAATATAAATTAATAATACTTTCATGTTAATTAATCTTATGTTGTCGCTGATTTTTTCAAAATATAAACCTAACGTAAGTGTAGACGGCTATATATTTCTACAACTTCTAAACATGATATTATATAAATTAAAACTGGCTATAAATTATGGAATCTGGTTTACTACTGATAACATGGAACTTAAATATGAGACTGGTTCAGTCATAGTCCAAATATTAATACCAGCTAAGAACGGACAAGTTACTTATCTTGGAATTGTTTAAGATGGAAAAAATACTAACGTATTTATAAGACATGTCTAATTATTAAATCTATCCCAAGACCATCATCTAGATTAGTTTACTTCAACCTAGTATGCTTTCTTAGAGAAGAAGAAAGACAAACCTTGATCCATTCTTGATTAGGCTTTGATGAAATTCCACCTATTGATCTTCTCCTCTTTAACCTTCTCTTTGGTGATTTCCTTGATAAATAAGAAATCACAAATCTTTCTTAATCTCTCCTTTTGATAATCACTACTATTAAGAAGTGTTTTTAGAGAGACTTTCACGTCAACTGTATAGTATGATGTACGTGAGCTTCTTATAATAACCAAATGGTTGTGTCTAACCAACACAACTCTCCAGTACATCTCTTCGATATTTTAACCGTATAGTGCACTATAATATATAAGCATATGCATTTATATTCTTTTATTATTACTTTTTACATATAGGTATATGATTATGAGTTTAAGGACATTTATAAATATAAGATAAAGTAGAAGGGATATCAATACACCAATATTCTAATTCATTACTTGAACTGATACATCACGGTATCATCTTTTATATTAGAATATTTAATATTAATTTGAACTTGAATTTTATATTAACCATAGACACATAGGTCATATAAGAATATAAAATATTCTTACAACTAATGCAACAGACATGTCCATATGTATTTCAACTTCAGCTTCCCTTGTGCTTCTAAATTTTTTATTGTGTTGTTTCTTTCACAGAGAAAATAGCTTCCTTCTCTAGTCATCATCTCTTTTGTTCCTACAAAGAAAATGCTTTAATTAGATAACAACTTTCTACGTCTTTGGCAAGTCACTTTCCCCCCTACTCCTTTCCTATGCCGTCCTTGTTACCCTCCGGTTATTTCCTTTTCTAGATAGTTAACCTCCTCTGCTACTTTCTGCAACCTCACCAACCCTGTTTCTTTTTCCTCTTTGAGTACTTTTTTCAAAATGTTTCACCCCTCGTTTCTCGATGTCATCTTTCTCGGTATACATGGCGTTTGCTTGATCTCGGCCTTCACAAGTGATGCTCTCCGTTACTACTGATCATCTCTCCCTCTAGCTCCGCCTAGACACATAAGTTTACCTGGACATCACCACCACTGTTAAAAGAAGCTAAAAGTAGAAGCATGGAAGCTCTAGCTACCTACAAGATTTAAATAATTTCAACAATGCAAGCAAGAAACGGCTTTGTTCTGTACAGACAACCTACACTACTAGTAGTGTTTTGGTTCCTGTTACAAAACTGAGTCCGGTTAAAGCTCCTAGTTCTCTCCTTTGATAGGTCCTAGCTCCTACAAAGGATATCTTACCGGCGTCGACAGCAAAAATATAAACCTCAAAGTCTTTTCTTTTTACGGAAGTTACCTCCTTTGCGTGGGCAAGACCAGACTCTTATACCTTTCTAAGCGTCTGCAAACTCTGGAAGATGTATCAGCCACCAACTAGTAACAATAACGATATGGAGATAGTACAGAAGGAAGAGGATGACGACCTTGTATTGCTTCCAAATGTGGACAATTCTGAGCTGATAGCGAGATATAAACTCAGTTTGGTTGGAAGACTTTTCAACAGGGACAGACGCAATTGGAAGCTCTTATCGCTCTCCTACCTAGGCCAAGCATCTGGGATGTCGAGGGACGTGTCCGTGGTGTTGATCTAGGGAATCACAGGTTCCAAATTGACTTCGACTCAGAGGAAGATCTTCAGAAGGTGTTGACCAAAAAACCTTGCCACTTCAACAAATGGTCTTTCTCCCTTGAGAGATGTGCTCCTCACATAGGAGACTCATTCCCAAACACTATGACTTTTTGGATCTCAGCGATGGGAATCCTGACTCACTACTGGCTCGATCCGATCTTTAGGACCCTTGGCAAACATCTTGGTAAAGTGGGACTGGTTGAAGAAAAAGCAGCGAAATTTCAAGTGGATCTTAATGCTGATCTCCCTATCAAGTTCAATATTCGTGCACAAATTCCTTCTGGTGAGATTGTTCATGTTACTCTAGAGTATAGTAACCTTCACCGGTGGTGTCATTCATGTCAACTCATCTCCCATGAGGCTGAAAACTGCCCACAATTGTCTGCAGTACAAAGGGAACAACACAGTTTAGCAAAATAAGTGACAACTGAGAAAGTCTCTCTTCCAAAAAAAGAGAGATTACCAAGCATGAAGACTTTCTAAAAAGCTCTACTTCAGCTTACCAGAAACTAGCAAAGCAACATGAGAGACGCTCAGGTGATGGTACTCAAAGAGATGACCGAGACAGTGCTTGGAAACGCCTTGACCCTCGACATGCTCCTAGAGATGACCATCATAGAGATACTCGTCACACTCACAGCGACCGTGAGAAGTCATTTTACTCTAAAGATACCTACAACAAGAGGAGGTACAATGACTCATTTGCTTCAAGTGGACATAGAGAGGAAGAAAAAAAACCGAGAAGAAACTTGCTACGACAGATCATGGTTCAAAAGCTGTACCTGTAGATCACCGAAACCACCACTTGGAACGCCATGGTGAGACTAAAAGAACATCGTCAGAGCAATCTCTTTTAGCTCGACACAGCACCTCCCCCCAGAACATGTGCGGGAATGATCTTTCAAGCCTTCACTTCCAAAAGCCTCAGGATATCATTCGGATAGTAATCAAATCTTAGCTGCTAAAGAACTTCCTGTTGATCATCCTAATGAGCCCCTGCGGATAATCTCCACACACAAGAATGCAAAGGAGAGCAACGAAGAAGCTCGTTACGTCTCGTCCTCACCACAACACATAAGGGAAATAAAGTCAAGATCTTCTTCACATAAGAGACTAACAGAGGAGCATAAACAAAAGGGGAAAGCACCAGACCTTGAAGAGTTCTCTGATGCGGGAAGCTCAGCGAAGAAAAGCTTAACCTTTGAAAATGAAGCCAATCCCTCCATACGCTCCACAATCCCTCCAGCTCTGATGATCCCTGGAGTTACGAGCTCAAAAAACTGGTATGATCTAACTGTGGAAGAAGAAGAGAATGTAGTGATACAAGAATCTCGACTTACCGAAGAGAGAGTTATGGATGAACGGTCCACGGAGATGGAAGATCCAGATGCGGAGAAGGATGATGAGGATTGGGAGGAGGAAGACGGAAGCTTTGATATGGAGGAGCTGATGGAGGAGGACGATTTACTGATGGAGGAGGAAGAGGAGGCCAAGACTTCGGGTTTCACGGAGGATAAGGCACCGGGAAAGCGTGAAACTCCTTGGTGCTGGAAAGGGAGTCCAGAGAACGAGATTCCAACGGTTGGAATTGATCCGGAATCAAAGATGCAGGTGAAGAAGAATCCCCTCGGTTGCATGTCACCAATCACTGGCCTCTCAACGTCGAAAAAGAAAGGATCTCTGAGCCCCACTGCGGCGGGCCTTTCGCTGAAGAAAAAAATGCTGGTGATGGGCCGGGCCTAATCAAATATGACAAGTGTAAACAAAAGCCCATCTGGGGAAGAAATTGAAGGTTCACCCTCCTTGGGCCGGGCCTTTCATCCCAATAAGGAATCAACAAAAAAGACTCAAAAAATCAGAACATTGCAGCAAAGGGGGGAAACAATAAACCCCCAAAGATCCCGAGATGAATACAATCGCATGGAATTGTCAAGGCGAGAGTGCCCTTGACAAAGGAGTACCTACATGAGTTGTTTCACTGCTTTTTACCTAAATTTTTATTTTTGTTGGAGACTAAAAACAATCGGAATTTTATGCAAGATGTGCAAGTTTCTTTTGGATATGACCATGTTTGTTCCGTGGACCTGGTGGGCGAAGCGGAGGTCTAGCACTTTTTTATATGGATGATCCCTCGGTCCGTATTTTATATGCGGACGAGCATATGATCGATATTGAAACTAGACTTGAAGGACATGCAATTTTTATGACATTTGTGTATGGAGAACCCGATATCATATATCGCGATTTGGTTTGGGAACGACTGTCACGTATGAGTACAACCCGTACTGGCATATGATTGGAGATTTTAACGAGCTCACAGGCAATCATTAGAAGAGGAGAGAAAGACGTCGCTCAGAGAGTTCTTTCCTCCCTTTCTGAATCATGTTAGAAAACTGTGGAATGCTTGACTTTCCATATAAGGGAAATTCGTTTTCATGGGTGGGAAAAAGGAAAAATGGAAAACTTAAATGCAAACTTGATAGAGCAGTGGAAAATGAGGAATGGCACGACATGTTTAACCATAGTATTGTGGAATATTTACAACTATGGGGGTCGGACCATAGACCAGTCCTTACAAGGATTCAATCATCCTCCCGATGAGCCAAGAAGAAGAATTTTAGATTTGACAAGAGGTGGATAGGCAAACCTGGGTTTAAGGAAGCGGTAACTTCGGGATGGGGACAATTTGATGACATTCCAGTCCGGAATTTTCATCAAAAAGTTATCTCATGTCGGAACAAGATCAGTACTTGGAAAAAAAAATAATCCGACAAACTCAGCGGTCCTGATTGAAAATTTAAAAAACAGGATTGACTTGGCCCAAGATGATGAAAATTCCACGACCGAGTAACTAGAAGATTTGAGGCGATAGTTGATAATGGCGATTAAAGATGAGAACGCTTTCTGGGAATAGAAGAGTAGAGATCAATGGCATAAATATGGGGACAGAAACACAAAATTTCACCATGCCACTACAAAACAACGACGAGCACAGAATCGAATCATAAGTATTAAAGAAAAACATGGGAGGTTGGTAGAGAGTGAAATCAAGGTGGAGACCTTTGCTGTTCAATACTTTCGAGATCTCTTCTCTACCTCCTCCCCGACAAAGGTTGACACCTCCCTTTGGTTTATTACAGAAAAAGTATCCCAGGCCGACAATAGGTTACTATTAGAGGTACCGTCGGAACAGGAGATCCGGAGAGCCCTCTTTGGTATTAACCCGGATAAAGCACCAGGACTGGATGACATGACTAGTAAGATTTTCCAGATATTTTGGAGTGAGATGCGGCAAGATATCACTAGACTGGTACAAGATATTTTTGAGACTGGCTGCTTTAATCCACTTTTGAACCAGACGAATATATGTCTTATTCCGAAGAAGAAGAAACCCCGAGAAATGTCAGAATTTAGACCTATTAGTCTCTGCAATGTTAGCTATAAGATTATATCTAAGCTATTAGGCAAGAGACTTAAGAGGCTAATTCCGCGAGTGATTTCGGAGACACAATCAGAATTTGTGGCTAAACGTTGATCACTGACAACATCCTGATAGCACAAGAGAACTTTCACGCCCTAAGGACAAACCAAATATGTAGGGAAGAATTTATGGCCATCAAGAGCGATATGAGTAAAGCTTACGATAGAGTGGAGTGGAGTTTTTTCGCTATTCTGTTGTTAAAGATGAGCTTTGATGAAAGACTGGTTGACCTCATTATGTGTTGTGTCACGTCGGTTTCATATCAAGTTGTAGTCAATGGACAACCGAGAGGCAGGATCCTACCGAGCGGGGGGGGGGGGGGGCTGAGATAAGGAGACACCCTGTCCCCCTTCTTGTTCATCCTGTGTAAAAAGCTTTGATCTCGATGTTGAATGGAGAGGAAGATTGTAGGTCTTCGGGTGGCACAGGCGAGCCCAAGGACCTCCCATCTATTATTTGTGGATGATAATCTATTCTTCTGGAAGGCGGAAGCTAGCCAATGCAAGGAGATCATAGACATCATAGACATTTATGGAAAATCATCGGGACAAATATTAAATGCCGCGAAATCATCAATGTTCTTTGGGAACCGTGTAGACTACCTTCGGAAAGAAGAGATAAAAGAGGTCTTGGGTTTCTCGGCTGAAGGAGGCATGGGGATGTACCTTGGACTACCTGAACAGATTTGTGGTTCGAAAACCAAAGTCTTTTCCTACGTACAAGACCGGCTGAATGGACGAGTGAATAATTGGTCTTCGAGATTACTGTCCAAAGGGGGAAAAGAGGTCCAGATCAAAGCGGTGGCCCAAGCAATTCCGACATATCCAAATTTTTGATGGATTTCAAAATAGAACAACAGAGGTTTGCATTGGATATCATGGGACAAAATCTGTATCCCTAAGGATTTGGGGGACTAGGATTTTGTGATCTCCATTATTTCAACTCAGCACTTCTTGCAAAACAATTATGGCGGTTGATACACTACCCGAACTCATTATTGGCACGTGTCCTAAAGTGGAGGTACTATTACAACACCTCTCCTTTAGAAGACCGACGTACATACTCACCTTCATATGGCTGGCGTAGTATTATAGCAGCAAAATATTTGCTCCTTTCGGGACTACGAAAGAGGATTGGTACGGGTCGAGATACGAGGGTATGGAGTGAGCACTGGATCCCTGACTCAGTGGCCCGGCCACCTAGGCCTGCCGATCATATTGTCTACAGACTCCCCAGTCTCCCGGTTCAAGCCCTTATTAGGAATGATACCAAGGAGTGGGATACACCACTTTTAAGAGAATATTTCCAGCAAGACGATATACCTCTGATACTTGGGCTAAAACCCTCATGTTTGTCTGCTCCGGATGGATATGTTTGGGACCACACAAAGACAAGAGTATACTCTGTTAAAACCGGCTATGAACTACTTCAATCGAACAAAACAAGGCCTACACAGAAGTTCGTTCTCCAACCGAGCATCATAGGCCTCCAGAGCCATGTGTGGAGGATAGAGGCTCCAAGCAAGATGAATCACTTCTTGTGGCAAGCTATCTCAGGCTGTGTGGCGATAGCAGAGAGACTCACCTGCAGACACCTGGGCACCGATAGAAGTTGTCCTAGATGTGCTGGCCCAGTGGAGTCAATTAACCACCTTATCTTTGAGTGCCCCCCTGCCCTGCAGGTTTGGGCTTTATCGGACTATCTGTCCATTCCGGGTGTCTTCCCGAGTACTTCTATATATCAAAATATAGACTTCATTTTTTGGAAGAGAAAAGAGGTGGCTCCACGGAGACCACAATTCGATACCTTCCCATGGATCTGTTGTTACATCTAGAAGGCGAGGAACGACAAACTCTTTAATGGGAAAGTCGTATCCCCAATGGATACTCTCCAACATGAGTCTTTTGAGGAAGAATGTTGGAGAAAAGAGAACATGAGAGAGGGAAACGACGAGGCTTTTGAGGTACCTTCCTCTTTAGAGATCGAGACAGAACCCTCTGGGAACCCCCAAATCCGACCTGCCAAATTGATGCATCATGGGTCGATCATGGCAGCGTTAGTGGCTTAGGGTGGAGTTTTAAGGATTAAATGGGCTATGAATGGTTCGGACAACGAGCGTGCAGGAGAAGCCATTCAACTCTGCAGGCAGAGATGGAAGGTCTATTCTGGGCAGTCTCATGTTTGAGAGACTTGCGGATCAACTCGGTGAGGATTGAGACGGACTGCGCGGACCTAGTAGACATGTCTACTAATCCGTAGGAATGTCCAACCTTTACAGCAGAGATCGAGAGGCTTAAGAGACTACAGGAGGACTTTGAGGATATGAGGCTTTCTCATATTTCTCGAAGTAGGAATGGTCGAGCGGATGGATTAGCTAAAGAGGCGAGAAGAAAATGATCTACTTTTTTCCATATAGATCAGACTAGGTCAGACGGAGATGCTCCTAAAAGAATCGATTCGTCTGATCACCACTTCATTTAATTTAAGATGGGCGGCTGACAAAAAAAAAAAGAAAAGATAACAACTTTCTTTTAAAATGAACAATATCATACAAACAAAAGATCTTACAAACCCCACAAAAATTAATTTGCAGAATGAGAGTTCAGCGTATCAAAGCCATTGTAGATTTAATTAATTCACTGTAATAAATTTTTAAGTTCATGAACATATACGGATGAAGCCGTTTTAAAGAGTGTTTATGAGGCTTGAGTAATCCATTTAACGTACGGCATCATGATTTCTTAAACTTATAGTAATTGTTTAAGTATGCTTCCATGATTGCGGTAGTGCGTATAAGATTTCCGGAAATTATTCCATCACGAAAAATGTTGTGTGTAAGCGTGGCTTAAATTCCAAACATGAATAAATGTTAAATGGATTAAGCGTGAGTCGACACACAAACATGAAATAGTGTTAAGATTAATTATGTAAAGGCACGTCATTGTTAATTAACCGACGCATATGGAACCACTTGAACAAAGTGAGCGTTCATTGTTAATTCAGAAAAGTGAGTGCAAGTGATTAATAAATTCTGATTGTTTTTTTTTGTCCTCTTCGTTTTGTTTTTATTTTTTCACGCAAAGTCACTTCTACATGAATTCTGTAATGGTTTAAGGAACGGAGTTGAATAGTGAGGAAATTAATAACTGCTGAATCATAAATCCTCTACGATTATTATTTTTCTTTTTTGGTAAAATGTAAAGATTATATTACCAACTTTTTTATTTTTGACAGAGATTACAGGGGACACTAATAGCAGAAGAACAAAAAATTGCCATTAACGATTGTGATCGTGGAAGGTTCATATAAAATAAATGAACTGTTTAAGTTAAGAAAGGCTTGCCTATAGACACTTGGGTAGTGACAGGAGCTATCCTTGATGCGGTGATCCTAAGGAAACCATTAACCATCTTCTCTTTGAATGTCCCCCTACCCTTCAGGTGTGGGCTTTATCGGACTATCCGTCTCATCTGGGTTACTTCCCGAATATTTTTGTTTTCCAAAATATGGATTTCCTGTTTTGGAAAAAGAAAGATGTGACCTATATGGAACCACTTATCGAAACCTTCCCATGAATCTTATGGTACATTTGGAAGGCACACAATGACAAAGTTTTCAAAGGAAAAGACGTATCACCAATGGAAACTCTCCAGCTAGCTTCCATTGAAGCTGAGTGTTGGAGGAAAGCCAATTTACCCGAAGACACATAAGAAGAGGAGCCTCAGACTGCCCCTTCCACTAGCTCGACTCTCCATACGAACCCCCAAAGTCTGATCTGTCATATCGATGCCTCATGGGTCGAGAATGGCACGGTCAGTGGCCTAGGGTAGTTATATAAGGATCAAATGGGAGTCGAGAGGTTTGGACTTCAAGGATGTCGGAAAAGCCTTTCACCTTTCCACGCTGAGATGGAAGGACTCATATGGGCAATGTCAGGTTTGCTGGACCTATATTGCACTGTTATCCACATAGGGACGGATTGTTCTGATCTAGTGGACATGATTGCAAATCCACCCGACTGGCCGGCTTTTGCCTCAGAATTAGTATCTTTTCACCGTCAACAAATTCGATTCTCGACTTTCAGTATCGACCGCATACCCAGGACCAGGAATGTGCGTGCGAATTCTCTCGCCAAGGAGGCGAGATGCAGTGGTACTCTCTTTTCCCATATAGATCAGACCCAGCCGGATGGAACGTCTCTTCGGAACGATTCAGGCTCGACTACCACTTGATCTTAAGCAATGGGCGTCGACAAAAAAAAAAAGTTATGAAAGGACACAATAGGTTCACATCTGTGCATAAATGTTTTAGTTGTTTAAAAGTGTCAACGTGAAATCTGGGTTTTCACAATAACAAACATCAGGCACATGCATGATTAAGGGATTTTGTGTCACGACCGGCTTAACATTTATTTAGGCCCCCAAGCAAAAAAAATTAAAACTTTTAATATTTATATTTATTAAAAACTTAAATATATTCTAAAATTTTATCATCAAAATATTTATAAAATATGTGATGAAAATAAATTATGTATCTCTATAATATTATTTGAGAAGTCAGTTTCCTACGTGTCGCGCTTACGTTAACTCTCGCGATGGTTGATTACATAGATACCCTTAATGAATTGTTAGATTTTAAGATTATTATTAATTTTTTTTATTTAGTTTTTTTAATCTTTTTCCAAATAACATATATAATAAAAGGGAAATATTTCTAAAATTTAAAAACAAATTTAAAAACAAAATTATATGTATATAATATGACTTTATTAAAAAGGAAAGTTCACAAAATAGTAATATCCCCATTAATATATACATAATATGACTTTATTAAAAAGAAAAGTTCACAAAATAGTAATACCCCCATTAATATATATTTTTAAATAGCATAAAATATATTTTCAAAATATAAAAAATATATATGTTCATGAACATCCAAAAATTTATCAGTTACACTTTATTTTATAATATTTTTTAGAAATTGACATATAATTTAATAAATATTATGAAAATACATATATATTTAAGCGATAAATAAAACTAATTTGATTTGACTTAAATAAAATAAAGAGTAAATAAATATTATGAAAATACATGTATATTTAAGCGATACATAAAACTAATTTGATTTGACTCAACTAAAATAAAAAGTAATTATACGTCAATTTTAATTTAAAAATATATTTAACTCAATATACTCACAAAATGAATGACTCGACTAATCTAATTTATATCCAAAATTAAACATCCAAATAAAGTAAGAAAATATAATTTATTATAATAATAATAATATATTTAATTTTATACATATAAATTCGAGGTTGATTCAAAGCATATTAAAAATAAAAAAGAAAATATTAACCAATTACAATTTAATTATTTGTAGAATTTATAT
Organism: Eruca vesicaria subsp. sativa; assembly: GCA_932364175.1. Taxonomy (NCBI): domain Eukaryota; kingdom Viridiplantae; phylum Streptophyta; class Magnoliopsida; order Brassicales; family Brassicaceae; genus Eruca; species Eruca vesicaria. Next base: position 178,497 of record CAKOAT010176266.1, read on the forward strand.
ACATGCTGAGACTTCAAAATATTATTATTATGTTCATTTATGTAATTTTGAATCAAACACTTTAGCTTATTATATATTTCATTTTAAGAAAAATATATATTAAGTTATACATAATTAAACCATAGTATATTTACATATCTAAGAATATATTTACATATCTAAGACAATAACCAACCAAAATGAAAATAAGAAAATTAAACAATTTTTTTATTATATTTAGAAAAAACATTAAAGCTGAACTCGAAAAATAGATATTATCCAATATATCAAATTAATAACCAAACCGACTATTGATCCAAAAAATAATTAAATCGACAATAACATATCTAAAGTCATATGTATAATTAGAATAATATAATATTTATTAATATAAATTATACATATAAATTGATTCAAAAATAAAAGTAAATATCAATCAATTCTTATAAAATTTTATTTTTATAAATATATATACTCGTGCATGAGCATGGGAAAATCACCTAGTACAGAAAATATTTTAGGGCCCTATTCAACTAAAATTTGTAAATATTTAAAATTTTCTATATAAGAATATGTATGTATAGAAAAATATTATACCCCTTAATTAGTAAGATTGAGGAACACGGGTTTAAACCGGGACGGTCGCACCATTTGTCCCTCATATAAGCCGGCACTGTTTTGTGTAGTGGTGTTACAAAAGGATTGGTTATAATTAATTATTTAACATAATTAATTACGGCAACAATTATTGCTGGTTGCGTAGATTCATGAATGTCAATGAATTCATAATTATGAGTGAAATAATTGATTCAATGTGGTTTGAAATTCTGGTCGTGTTAACGATTACTACACAAATGTATGAAAAGGAACCAAGTGTTATGCTTTTTTTGGGTTAAATGCATTTTGGTATAATGTCCATAAAGTTTAGGACACATAAATAAATGATAACAGAAGGGTCATATCCTCTATATATTAATCTTAGAGCATTACAACATAATTTGTAGACACGTCTCATCACTAAAACAATTCTTAGAATTCATGTAAGAGCTTTGGGACGGACTGCAAGGACATGATAGCGATGCTCAGGAATCTTCAAGACTGGCCAAGCTTTTTAATAGAATTGGAAAGGCTAATGACGTTACAGATTTGCTTTCCAGATTTTAAGATTTTTACGTTCCTAGGGCTCGGAATGGTGCTTCTGATTTTTAGCTAAAACTGCTCGATCATTCTATCGAGATCTACTGTATGTTGATTGTTCTATTCCGGTCTAGCTTCCTAGACCACCTCAAGTTTGAGTAATAGATCAGCCTTTTGATGTAAAAAAAAAAAAAAATCTTAGAATTCTTATTAAGAATATTTTGGTCCATATAATTATATATTATACTTAATATTAAATTAGACATCAAATTAATCATTAGTGTAAAAAATAATTTTTTTATTTCCTTAAATAAAAGTTACGGAATGACCTAATATGATTAACATATATATGATAATTAATGATTATGAATAATATATTCAATAACAACTTTTCTATCCTTTCTCTTTTTTTAAGTTGTTAAAATTAATTAAAAAATCACATCAAGCATATAATAAAAAATTTAGATTTTTTGCTTATATGTTATATTTTGAATTTTTTGAAACGACTATAAATTACTAAAAATGGTAAAGTCACACACTGAAATTTTTTGATCAGCAGCTTAACTTTTTCTGTTCAATCAAGATACAAATGATTATAAATCGTAGGAATATGAACTCTCATAGTAAAAGTCATATTATATATATATATATATATATATTTATATATATATATATCAATATCATTTAAATTAAATTATATACTGTATAAAATATATAAATATGTTAATTTCAAAATTTGCAGTGACAATTTATGGAGATCTGAATATTTTAATTTTAAAATTCGTATTGGAACAATATCACATTAATTTTTGTGATTTATTCAAATTTTTGTTAGAGCAAAATATACAAATGTAAATAGAGTTATATAAGAAGGAAGTGTCAATAATAAATATATATATTAAAATATACTATATATATATATATATATCAATATCAATAACATTTAATTATATACAATAAAATGTAAATAAAATGGTTGTTTTGATTTATTTACCAAAAACATGATTGCAAATTAACAAAATGTATTAGTTATGATTTATCTGTTTACTCTATGTATACAAATTAATTTTTAAATATATAATTTATAATATGTTATTTGATCCTGACAATCCGAGAACTACACTTCTTCAAATCAAAGTACATTGGAAGCACTCTGTATATTTATAAACTATTTCATTCAAATTAAATAATTTAGTCTTGATATTTATCCTAAAAAGCTTTTAAAGAAATATCATAACAAGATTCCAGTCACCTTCTTTTGAGTTTTTTTCGAAGAGTGAGATAGTTGATCATTCAACTAGTATTTTTCTCCATAATAGCACAATGTAGCTATTATAATTTATCTGAACAAGCTTATTATGATCTTAGTACTTTGAGATTTGGTTATAATCTGAATTGGACCGAATTATGAACCAAAACCGATCCGGTAATTAGTAAAACCCGAATGAGACTAAAGAGCATAATGCCAAAAATTTGAAAATCTGAATCAATCAAACTGAAACCGACGGACCCCCGAACATCCAGACATATGATATATTTTTAAAAAACCAATATTTGTATTCGTCATTTTACAATCAATAAAGATTATAGTGTTACAAAATGTTAAAACCAAACAAACATTAATATAAAAAACTCACCCCGCGCATACGCACGGGTATCGTCTAGTACTAATTTATTTAATTAATTGTTCTATATAGTTTTAGGAAAAAATTTAGGTATATAATATTTTATCAATTCAAAATATCACATAAGTGGTAGACTTTAAAATGCTTCTTCTGCATTTTATTAATAGGTAAATTGTGTTATAAATATTAATATAATATAGAAATAATTATGTTATGAAATATTAGCATAACTTTAAGAAAAAGTAACATATTACTGTTTTAATGTCTATACAGTTTATAATATGCTAGTCACCAAAGTGGTCTTGTTATTTACTTATAAATATTAAAATTAATATGGTATGATTGATCATGATTAAAGAGATGCTAAATGACATTAAAGTTATAGTGATTAATTATATTATTTTCTATATTCTAAGAGATCATCCAAAGGTGGATCGTTAAATATAGTTAATAATATGAAAATGACTAATTGTTTTTTACTCTAGTTGATGGTATTTATACCCAAAGGTAAAATACTATTTGACTTGAGTTTGAAATGATTAATCATTAAAGTATATTTTAGCATTATTGAAAGTATTTGTGTTTAAGTATTGGCCAAAGGTTGCTTAAATACAAAATGAAAAGTTTTAATTAAGTCTAGAATCTGTAGTAAAGTTTCAAAGCAATTAAGGCTAAGAATGTATAAAAGTTTGCAGCTTCATCAAATGTAAACACATTTGATAACTTTTTCGTAAGGTTCAATGGTCTCAATTGTGACGAGAAATCCGAAAAGATATGGTTTACACTGGGTGATGAATTTTACTATAGTAATTGATGTAGAGCCCTCAGCCATTACAAAAATAGCTCAGAAAATGAAAAGTCTCGGTGTAAGAGATGAGAGCAATCTAATAGCCTGAGTTTGAACCTTATCAGGTTTCAAGTCAAATCCGAAAGGAAATGAATTATTTATTTTTGCAATAAAATGAGACTCTTTAAGTAGGATTGTCCTATAAGAAATGGTTGTTTTGATAAGAAAGTAAACGTTAAAGTTTTTGTTTGTTTGTTATGAAAGGATTCTTGTGGAAATGTTTAGTAATACTTGGTGTTTGAAAGTAGAGGCATTAAGCGTAGCGCATCTAATGAGAGTTCTGCTTACTTGTGGCATGAAAGACTAGGTCACATTTCCGAATAATGGATTTTGAGGTTGGCAAGGAATTCAATTCTTCCTCAGTTGAATTTTACTGACCTAGATGTATGTATAAGCTACATTAAGGTAAAGTAGACTAAACATACTTCAAATAAAACAGCCACAAGAAGAAACTCAACTTCATGAGTTAATACACACCAATATATGTGGCCATTTCAATGCTCCTTCATGGAGCAGTGAAAAGTATTTCATCACCTTTATTGATTATTACTCACGGTATAGATATACTTATCTAGTTATGAAAAGTCTAAGTTTGTGGATGTTCTATAAGTGTTCATTGGCTAGGTAGAAAGACTGTTAGATAAGAAGGTTAAAGTAGTTGTATTTGGTAGAGGTGGTGAATTCTTAGTACATTAGCAAAGTTACTTGAAAATAAGGGTATTTGTGTAAAATACATTATGTTCGGTACTCCTCAGCAGAATGGTGTAGCTGAGAGGTGGAATTGTAGTTTAAGAATTACAATGTATATGTTGAACCAGGTTCCTAGTAAGGCAGTTCATAAGATCCTTTATGAACTTTGGAGAGGAAAGAAACCTAGCTTGAAGCATCTACGTGTATGGGGTTTCCCAACAGAAATAAATTTATAAAATCCACATGAAAAGAAACTTGATTCTAGGATTGTCAGTAAATTTTAATTGACTATCCTGAAAAATCAAAGTGGTAGAAAGTTTATTGTTCCAACCATAGTACGAGAATAGTTGAATTGGTTAATGCTAGGTCCATTGAGAATAGTAATAATAGTGGGAGTGGTAAACTGTGAAAGGTGTACATTAATGAAACCCGGGTTAAAGTTTATTCACCTAAAGTTACACCTGGATTAGTTGTTTCTATTGTTGCATCAGATTCAGTGACACAATAGAACAACAACATGAGGATGCACCATTCTTACTACATAAAATATTTAGGCAATGAACTTGTCACACTTTCCAGTAAAGAATAGTGGACCACAAGTTGAAACCATTGGTTATAATTGGGTCTTTAAGACCGAACGCGACTCGAAAGGTAACATTGAAAGATACAAGGCTTGCATGTTGTTAAATGTTTCACCTAAAAAAGGACATTAACTATAAAGAGATGTGCTCTCTAGTTTCAAAAAAGATTCTCTTAGAATTTTTTTTGGCCTTGGTGGCTTATTATGATCTTGAGTTTCACCAGAGTGATGTTTAACCATCTTTCTAAATGGAAAGCTTGAGGAGGAAGTATATATGGACCAACATGAAGGTTTCATGGTCGCACGAAAAGAAAATATGGTGTGTAAGATGAGAAAGTCAATATATAGACTAAATAAACTTCCAGACAATGGTATTTGAATTTTAATGATACCATCACCGCATATGGTTTGTAGAGGTGAATCGTTAATCGATGTACCTAAATTAAGGTCATTGGGAGCATATTTTTTTGATGTTAGTCTTATCTGTTGATGTAATTATGCTTGCTGTAAATAACCTAGACATGTTACATGATGTAAAGTAGTATCTCTCTAAGAACTTTGAAATGAAAAATATGAGTGAGGCATCTTATATGATTGGAATATAATCTTTCAAGATGGATTACAAGGACTGTTGAGTTTGTCTCATAAAGGATATATCAGTAAGATCTTAGAGAGATATATTTTAAGAAAATGAATATCTCCAATTCAGAAGGGGGAAGTTTAGTAAATTAATGTCTTAAAAATGAATTAGAGGGTAAAGAAACATAAAGATTTCCTTAGACATTGGTGGTTGGTAGTTTGATATTGGAAAGTTGGACCGATATGAAAGTAATCATGGAATGAACCACTGGAAACCTGCAAAGAAAGGTCCTCTGCTAATTGCAAGGTACCAAGAGAACATTGTTAAATCAAAGAGATCTAATTAACTAAAGGTCATTAGATATTCGGATTCAAATTATGCCAGATGCATTGATGGTAAAAGTCAACGTTTGGCTATTGTTCCTATTAATTGAGGGAAAAATAAGGAGGAAAGTGGAAAGCAGTCTCTTATTGCTACTTCCACTATTAAGGTTGAACTGTGGCATGTTTTGAGCCCACAGTTCATGAATAGTGGCTGCTAAAATTTTGTAAATATGTTCTCATTAAAGAGTGTGTATAAACTTAAGGTTCAAAGATAGCATATGATAAAGTTTTGAGAATAAATATTCTTCTTATGTAATTGTAATATAAAATTGGAATTTATTATTGATATATGGAAGGGACTATGTCGTTTTCTGACATACAACCGCCATGATTCAATCATTTCTAATTTTAGAAAATATCAGGTGAACTTGATGTAAAAGCACGTATTAAAGTTATTAAACCCTTAAGTTGACACACAGGTCAAGTGGTCTATTCTTATATAATTTATGTGTCTAGTGGTTTAATATAAAATTCAAGTTTAAATCAATGTTATGTATTCTAATATAAAAGATGATACCGTGATGGATCGGTTCAAGCAATGAATTAGAATATGGATGTATTGATAATCCTCCTACTTTTCCTTATATTTATAAATGTCCTTAATATCATAATCATATACATATATGTAAAAGGTAATAATAAAAGAATATACTGTCATAAGTATACATATACCCTATCTATTAATTGAGAAGCATTACAACATGTTTTGGTAGCCACGTGTCATCACGAAAATATTTTTCAAATTTACTAGAAAAAATGTTGGTCCACATAAATATATAATATAATATTTATTAAACTAAGTATAAATCTATTATTAAATCTATTCATTATTTCCTAAAATGAAATTAAGGTAATTACCTAATATGATTAATATATATATATATATGACAGTTAACGATTTGAATAAGAAAGATTTGTTAAAAATTTGTATAGCCTCTATTGTTTTTGTTTAATTTCTATTTTAAAAATAAATTAAAAATAATATTAACTATATAATAACAAAATTTATATTTTTTTGATATATGTTATATTTTGATTTTTTTTTAAAACAACTATAAATTATATAACATTTAAAAGTAACACATATAATATTTTTGATTAATAGTTTAATTTTTTTTATAGCACGATACAAAGCAAAAGAAATTAATATTTTTGATCTTATAGCACGATACAAACCGAAAACAGCAAAAGCACTTAATCCTCTGTTTTGACTACGAGAAAAACAGAGGAAACGAATCCAGAAAACAAAACCAGAGAACAAAGGAGCTTATATCGTCTGGATCAAAGAATCCCAAAGAAGCCGTTCAACAATGACAGATCGAAGTTCCTGCCAATGAAGACCGGGTTAACTAGTGTGCCCACGTATCGAAGGTCCCAGCACCGGTGATCGTCGAGAAACAGGAATCTCCCACATCAAGGAACGATAGGAATAAGATCGGACATCTGAGTCTCACGAGGATAAAATCCAGGCCTTCAGAACCCCCGACGAAGATCGTATGAGAGCCCTACCGTGATCAAACCAGGAACCACGATGCCTTGTAGAAGAAGGGAACAACAAAGATCGCTTCCCAGCCACAAGATTTGCGTGCAACGATGATACACCTGGATCGATGATCTCCCCTACCAATCTATCACCAAGGAGTGATGAGATGTTAGGCAGAGAGTGATCCACCGAAGCTAGATCTCGCCATTGTGACAGGGCTACCATGAAGCTTGGTTTCGATTCGCAGGAAAGTCTATTAGGTTTTCGCTACAGGAGTTTGCCATTGTGACAGGGCTACCATGCGGTGAATTTCCAAAAAAAAAAAACAGAGCTTGAAGAGGAAGAAAAACATTTCCGAGAAACCCTATTGGCCGGAGCTATTTAGTAGTGTCGAAGAGATGCAAGTCTCTAAGGCTATAAAGATGCTTCGTAAGAGAACCGTAGCCGATCCAGAAATCCGGATGAAACTTGCATGTCTAGCTATCGTCTCTTCTGTCTTGTTGTCGACAAATCTGAAAATGAAGATGCTTAAGGAACACGCAGATCTGCTTGAAGATATTGATGAGTTTTTTGCTTTTCCATGGGGCCGACTAGCGTTTGATATGCTGATGACATGTATTAAAAAGAGGGATGAGCATATCCCTTTCTGAAAATACTATAGCACTGAAAGGTTTTGCTCTAGCTCTTCAACTCGTTATTGTAGAAGTCGTCCCTTCTTTGACAGAAGTGGTTCAAGAAGCAAGTTCCTCATAAGAATCAGAAAGTGATGAAGACGAGAATGACTGTCCGGTAACCAAGACAAAGAAGCAGACATTGAATCTTGCTAATGCACGTGAGGGTGACAGAAAAGCAGAGGTATTCATTGATTTTTGCATTCCAATTTATAGTTTTAAATGCTATGAAATGGGAATCGATGTCTATATTTATATTTGTTTTCTGCTCCTTCGTTTATCTTATATAGGTTGTAGTAAGGAGTATCATTCCGCAAGACCCTGAATGGCCAATGGAAAGTTCTTATTTGTTTGGGAAGACGAAGTTGTCGATATTAAAGTAGAGAACCTGGTTAGGCTCATTCTGTCGAACTATGTCTTTTCAAAGGATATGTTGAAAGGTGGTGCAACGAAAGCCGATATAGAGAAGATGCGGGAACAATCTAAAGTTACAGTTAAAAAAAAAGACAAGGCAAGGCAACTAATACGGGTAGAGAGGTATTCGATGAAGGAAACATTACATCGGTTGCTGTTTCAATTATGAGACATGAAATTCAGAGGCTTGATGGTAAAGTTGATTCTGCGATTTCTTCTGTGAAAGAGGTATTAAGATCATCAGTCCAGTGCCAATCATCCATCGTTGCGTCCGTTGAGGCAATGCTTGCAGCATTTAAAACAGAACCCATCGCTTCATTTGCCCGCAATGACCAACCTGCTGCATAGCCTCAAAATATGTCGCCATTTCCTGGAAATGGTCCAATTCCAGCGGCAGCAACATCCATAAACGATGGAGGAGGTGGTGAGGACGAAAATGATGCAATTATAGCAAATGTGATAGGAAATCTAAGCCACTATTCAACCCCCCCCCCCCCGAAATCGGAATACAGTCTTATCCGTAAGTTTTTCCTTATTTATTAATTTTTAACGCTACTGGGTTGTTCCTTAGTCTCTTTTTATCTATATATAATTTTCCTCGATGTTTACATAATAAGTTTTTTTGCATGAATACTTCCTTTCAGGGCTCCGATGGTCGATCACACTGTCAACGTTCCCAAATTCCTTCTGCTGGTCGTGTGGGTGACAACAATGACAACTTTCAAGGTACCTCACTGAAAACACTACCGGTATGCGTATTTTTCCAACTTTCCTACTCATAGTTGGTTGTATATATTTTCTATCCTATTTTAAACTAGTTTAGGTTTGATATGGCTGCAGTTGATTATCTTCATTATGTTTATTTTGAAATGTGTCTTGGGGGAATATGTGAATTTGGTTAATATTTTTTTGAGTTGTGTAACATAATCCATTCGATTACCGGCTGTTTAATCTGATCCGGATTTCGACCATAATAACCGGATGTATAACATACCCTTTCTATTGTTTCTGCTTGTTCATGGGTATTTGCTGTGGCCTAACGTTTTAGTTTCGTATGTTAATGTTATTCTTTGGTTAATTTTATTAAGGGATGAGGAGGGGTTCTCCGAACAACATCAAGTTCCTGGTTCAGTTGGTGGTGTTGTTGAGAACGTTCTGCTTTTTTGGTGGGCGATAAATACGACCAACCTCTAGGTGGTTCATCACGTCAGGCACGTGGTTGCACTGGATCACCTGTAAGTATATTTTTGGTTATTTTTTCCGGTATCATTAATAAATTTATGCGATAATGTAGCATGAATACTTATTCAAGGGCTCCGATAGTCTATCACACTGTCGACGTTCTCCAATTCCTTCTGCTGGTCGTGTGGGTGACAACAACGACCACTTTCAAGCTGCCTCACCGAAAATAGTCAAGGTATGTGTATTTTCCAATTTTCCTACCTATATATGGTTGTATAGATTTTTTACTGTTAGAAACTAGTTTGGGTTTGATATGGCTGCACTTAATTATCGTCATTATGTTTTATTTTGATAGGTCTTTTCGGTGAATATGTGAATCTGGTTAATGATTTTTTTTTGAGTTATATGACATATTCCAGATTTGTAACATGGTAACCGGATGTATAATCTGATCTTGATTCGAAACATAATAACCGGAAACTTAGTCTCTCTAAGCAAATATACCCCTTCTATTGTTTCAAGTTTTGTATGTTTATTTGCTGTGGCTCAGGGTTCTAGTTTCGTATGTTAATGTTCTTCATTGGTTAATTGTATTAAAGGATGAGAACAACCATCAATGTTCTGCTTGTTTTATGGGTGACAAGGACGACCAACCTCTATGTGGTTCACCACGTCCGGCACGTGATTGCGCTGGATCACCTGTATGTATATTTTTGGCTCTTTTTTCCAGTATCATTAATAAATTTATGTGTTAATGTAGTTTAACTAATTATGGCAATTATTTACTAAAAATTCAGGTCCCTTCCTTTTCATTGGGTCTGACTCAGGAATTTAACTCACTAAACCATGGTGTAGAAGATGAGATGGTAGCTATTCCCAATGATGGAGCGGTTGATGTACCTGACGCAGATGTGCTATGCCGTCAAAGCAAGAGTCTAAAAACTGTCCCTAAGTTTTTGCTAACTGGTTATCAGTGCGGCACCTCCATTATTAATCGTGCTCGGGAGGGGCAGCTAAGTACTACTAACTATTATGATATGTCAGTTATCCGTGAGAAGTATGGATGTCTTACCACAATACTGAAGAAACCTTGGTACCATAAAAATCACATCCGCTCTCTTGTTAATATTTTCATATTTTGGTCTGTTTGTCTATAATAGTTTTGCTTGTTGGCATTGTTTTATTTTTTTTTTGCTTGCAGGGTTATTAAAGTTGGTGCTCTGTCCATCACTGAAAAATTTACTATAGATATATCGGATAGAAACCGTTTGTTACCCGGGAAGGCAAGTATTCCAGATATAGGTAATTTATCCTATTTCCTACATATCTTATGCTAACAATGTTTTGTATGCAGGTTGTAGATATCCTGATCCATATCGTCCGATCAAACCTTGAAAACCAAGTAACTGAGAAATGAGTTCATACCGTGTCATTTCTTGATATTCAGTTTGCCTCCTTGTTGTGTAGGAGCCATCCAAAGTTCAAAAAATCAAAGGGAAAGTCTGCTTTAATTTTTTCAAAGTGTCTTGTTGATTCTGTTACCAAGAGTTTCAGGGCTATCAATAAAGCTATGTGTTTCTACCTTCCCTTCAGCATCAAGAAAAATCATTGGATTGCTCTGTGTTTGGTCTTGTCAGTGTCAAAATTTCTTGTGTTTGACTGCAATGTAGAAGTCCACACCGAAAGTGATCTATCTAAGGAACTCCAACCATATTTCGAAATGTATGACTGCATGTTTATTGATTCAAAACCATGCTCTATTTGGTTTCGATGGGTGTAGGCCCATCACCCCTTCTGTAATCCCGGATGAGGCACATAGAGCTGTTGTTATGATCTTTGAGTTTCATGTTAAGCTCTAGCTTGTGTTTTATTATATTTTGTTGCAATATTTTTCTAAGTAAGCAGAGAAATCATCTGGATTCTAGTTATCATTGTATCGTCACTGTTATAATATCAAATGCGGTTATGTTTGTGTAAGTGTTATTTTGATTTGAAAATGTAGGTAGTGTCATCGTTGTAATACCATCATAGTTGAATAAAATCTACACCTTCGACTAAAACCCAGTTAATACTTATATGTTCTCTTATATAATGTGGAAAAAAAAACTTCCCTACATATTGTAATAATGCAATAACTGGATATCTAAATAAATTTGGATTCATTCTTGCCTACATATTTCCAATGATATCTACACCTTCAACGTGAAGCCGGGTATAGGTTCATTTGAAAATACCTTTACAACCCTTAGTACTTATATATCCTTTTATGTAGTAATAACTGAATCTGTGAATAAATCTGGATTCATTGATGCATGCATATTGTAAAAATCTAATAACCCGTTCCTTGTAATACGTGATATATTACCCAAGATATGTTTTTTTTTTACGAATAGATCAAGGGATAATTAAATATTAAACATTAGTTGATTACTTCATTACTTATAGTCTGTCACGGGTTAATCTTACATCCATAGGAGATACTAAACGGTTTATCTTACAACAGACCATAACATATATCATATACCTTACAACTATTCCCGCTATTAGATTTTATATCTTACAACATAGCAAGTACCAAAAGGAGTAATCAAAAACATTTTCCCTTCCACTTCTTATATATAACTGAAGACCATAGATTCTCTTCACTCGGTTCCTTACTTCTTTCCTTCGACACCAGGAGAAGTTCCATCAACTTCATTTTTTCCAAACCTATTACCCCGTTCTTGTTCCTGGGCAGTCGCCTCCCTAACTTCGAACTTTATGTTTGCCACATTTGTACCTGCCTTGGAGGATTCACCTAGTAATCATAAGAAAACACAGTGTGTAATAAGTAGTTAACATTATAACAGCTATATATCATCTCTTAAAAGGGTTATTAATTTATCTATAATTCTGCTTTTTATATTTATTCACACCATATAATATCTACTATAGTTTTAACAGCAAACCTTTCTTGCATACAACATTCTGATGCAAGCGTGTACTTCCAACTGATGAGATGTTGTTATCACCCCTCACTTCTTCTACGTTCTTCAGTTCAGTTGACGAACCATTAGAAGAAACTTCTTAGGGAAACTCGTACGACTGCATGTGGTGGGGTTCAAGATTTCCAATAGTGAGATCGGTATGCTGGTATCATGTATATTCAGAGCCAGCAACCCCATAAGTCCTCTGTAGATGCAAGGAGTAACTTGAAGCCATCAACCTTTCATAATAACCGGGCCTCATTTCCCAGTACTGTGTGATATCATTTGCAGCATAAGCTACATTCACTGCACCGTACATTGATGGGGAATACGAGTTTTGTAAGACGGAGACAGGAGATACTTCTGCACAGATAGCATAAAAGGCAATATTAATGCTCCCAGATTTTTTTAATGTTTTATGATAGTTAATAGTAATGATCTTTTATACTTTTTATATAAGAAGCAGTGATTTATAGTTACATGTTTCTTGTCTCATACCATAACCAGGCATTCCAATGAATGGAAGTGAATATGGTATCGGCTGGGAAATATCTGAATTATAGTCCATGTTAGGGACCATGTGATCAGCCATCAGCTTCAGCTCTGACATTTAGGTCAAGACAATTTTTGACTTTCTCCATCCCCATGGAGAAACGGTAAATGAAGACCATTTTTTCTTCATTGTAAACATCAGAAAGTACTTGAGCACTGCACTTTAGCTTGGTATCTCTCATCATCTCTGCAATGTATATATATTATTATATATTTCTAGCAGAACGAAACGAGTGAAAATAAATTTTTAAAAAATACTACCATTTATCGTTGCAATATGTTGTTCCTCGGTGACACCATCTCCAAGAAAGCTAAACCTTCCAATTGTAAATGGATCCTTGCATATGAATTGGTACTTAGCAACATCCTCAGCTCCAAACACTAAGTATAATTTTGGATCTGTGTTCCACTCGTGAACACTCATTAGCAACTCGACGTCAGTACTTGATAGCATGTTCTGGGGGGGGGGGGGCATGTATCACCGGTTCAAGAATTATTGGAGGGAGCTGGGACGTGACAACAAGTGGAGTTTGGGGGGTAAGATGGAACACAGTCCTAAGAATCTCTTTTAGAGATTCGATTTTTTCACTTGGTTTGATAAGGATATCACGAGGCTGTAGGCTGGATCTTCATCAAATCTCCAAACTCGCTGCTGAGATTTCGTCTATTGTCCTTTGACAACACGCACTATGCGAACCATCTGCAAAAATAACCCAGTAAATTGGTTATAACAAACGTCAATGAGAGTTTTGGAAGTGAAAATAAGAAATAAACATCAGACATGTTGTTCAATGTAGTGGGCCCTAATGATAGCCTCCTTAACAAAATTTCAGATGATAAAACTTACATTTTTTGCTCCAGGTAGCTTCAGGTTGCCTTTTTGTTTTTCGGTATCTTTAGGTAAGTTTTGTGGTGATATTTATGGTATGTGGACGTGTCCTTATATAGCCAAATACTCATCTCTAGTTCCTGTATTACTTACGGTTTAAAAGTAGACAACAAAATCTAAACGATATCTCCTTATTAAATGCTTGCAACTTAGCTAGAGCTGTAAGTACATCATTACGCTTTCTGACATGATAAAACAGATTTTGACTAATTTCTTTTACATTAATTCCCACATTATCTTTAGTAATTATTGAGCCAAAGTTTTCTCTCGTAAGTAACATTCTTCAAATATCTTCAATAGTATAATGGTGTAAGACGTGGGTAATTACGGTCCGGTTACATAAATTATTAAAAAAACATTCTTCACTCATTCCAACACTTATAACCATACCCCCTCGATCTGATTCGGTTTTATATCTTAACCAATTAGTATTGTGTACTATTCCACATATAATAAGGACAAGGTGATACAAATTATTTTGGTGTTAAATTAGGCTTCATTCCACTGTTTATTTGAGGATAGTATTTTGGTGCTGAACAAATAATACCCGGTTTTCACACAATTTTATTCTCCGGTTTACATACTCTAATAGATGAAAGGTGTAAAATACGCAACACCAGTAACACCATTCTCGGTTAATGTCTTCGGTTGGGTTTTTTACTCGGTTAATTTTTATTGTGGCTCAGTTACGTGAATATACAAATTTTGTGTATTTTGGTATTTCATACGATTTATAATGTTTCTAGTAGCCACCGCTTAAGTTTTGTAATGGTGCATCACCTCATTGTTGTATCAAGTTCTAAATCTAGGGCTTAAATATATAATAGGCTCAATATATGGCTTAAACTTAGGGAAAATTCCCTATAATATTCAAAACAAAATAGTTTTAAAAGAATAACTATGGGTTATAGCTGGTTCTCCTGTTATGTTATCATCTTACATGACTATGTTATCAACTTATTCTTCTTACATCTGTCAGAAATGATTACCCTGTTATTGACTTTACAATGCCTATACATCCTGATTTAAATGTGACATATATCTGTTTTCAATGTTTTATAGAGGTTTAGATGGTCTTATTCTATTGTAGAGTCCAACTTTAACAATCATGAGTAATGATAAATTAACTCGCTTGGTTAGTGCTGTAGTTTCCAAAATTGTTTCTTGCATTGTTTTGTATGTTCCATAGTTAGCTATAATGTATTATAGTGCGATATATGTGTTACGTAAAGAATATTAGTAATGACTGAAATTTTTTTTAAAAAAAAAAACTATTGGCTACCGAAAACGTTTTTCAGAGAAGGTGGAAAAAAAAAAAGAAACAGCAAGCAATTGAGCGGACTCTTGCTAAGGAAAACAGTTCAGAAGACATTTTACAGAGAAAAAGAAAAAAAAAAAGGGAATCGATTAAGCTGGATAAATTAAGTTTTTCAGTATGTTAATGTGTTGACCAAAGAAAGTTACCATGATATAGTTAAAAAGGAAGGAAACTACCCAGCATTCTTTTGTTCGGATTAACCATCTAAGGATCCTCATTCTTAGGAAAATGATTTGGTACAGTCTCAGGCAATAACATAGCTTCATAACCTTGATAAGAGCATGGCGTCTAATAGTATTTAGGCAAATAAAATCTGACAATCAATTTTCTTGTCATGTACAGTTGGTTAGACTTTAATACATGACAATCTTCTCAGCGTAAACATTTTGAGAGAATAACGGAGAGAGAGAGAGAGAGAGAGAGAGAGAGAGAGAGAGAGAGAGAGAGAGAGAGAGAGAGAGAGATTGAAGTACCTGAATCTCTTGAACTTGCTTCTGTTGCTCAGCTTGAAACCTTCCAATGTTACCCAAAACTTCTCTGGCAGTGGACTCAATTCGCTCGTTGATAACCTTGGCTAGTGCTTTTCCTAAAAAGAAAGGCTATAACACATTTTTATTTCCGTTTTCACTTATACCCAAAAGAAAACATATTTGATTTTATCGCGAACAATATTCTCTTTGTTGGGAATGTCCTAAAATCATTTGTACTTACTCTGGTTAAAGTCGAAACGTCGAGGTTTGACAATCATATAAAATTGGGTGGTTGTAATGTTTTGCTAGAAACCGCTTATAATCTATAGATTGAGAATCTATTACTAATATTATATGATTCTATAGGGTCACACACCTAAGCAAATTGGATTATAATTATTTTAGGGTTTATATATTTATATTATATATATGATATATAATATAGATATAATACATACATACGTGATATGTACGTAACTTATATATGCATGTAATATGCAATAGTGTTTTCACGTGGACTAGACTAATTAATATTAATGGGCTAGACTAATTAATATTAATGGGTTTAGTCTATAATTCTAATCTGATTAGAATTAGGTTTGATGCACGTAAGTATATAATGTTATGAAGTTGACGTTTTGTTGATTACATACAAAACAAAAGAGAACGTGACGGCTAAACCCTAAAAGAGACAAAAGAGTTTGTCAAGTTTTTGAGATTAGATCTTGACGGCACTAGCATCCCGTATCGATCCAGTTTGTGTGCGTGTGGATACCGATAGAGGCACGACGTTTGGAGTGCTTGAAATCTCGACTTGGTTGTTTATCTTTCCGCTGCAAAATAGCCAGGTATATCCGAAACCCTAAGATCTAGATTTATTTCAGTATTGGCATGAGATTCTAGGCTAATAAAATTCATAGGTTGTTTTATAAATCGTTATAAACCGGTATGAACTCCTACAGTGGTATCAGAGCCTACTTGTTTAATACTGAATTTGGATCTTGCATGAACTTGATATGCTTGAATGTTAATAAAAACCCTAATTTGATTACGGATGTAAACACATTGAGTTATCGTTATAGCCGGTATGTGAACAGTTAAAATTATAATTGGATTATAATTATTGTTTCTAACTCACATATGGGTTTGAACGTATTAGAACATGTTTGTTTTTTGATTCATGAGTTTATGCATATGTCTGTTTAGAACAAAACACGTCTATTAGAGATGTTGATCGATTTCTAAATTGAAAGATATGCGAATATTAGATTTACATGGTTTTGGAAAGATCAATATGATACATTAATATTGTATATATTCATGTCGTTGCAGTCCGTACGGATGTAATAGTGATTACATAAGAATATTATATGCATTCATGGAATTTGGTTCATGCATATTTAATTAAAGTAATCATGTGTTGTGTATTATTGTAATACATAAAAGTGATTTAGTAATTAGTTTGTATGTGCGACCAGTTAGACCAGTTAAACCAGTTTTGGTTTAAATTGGTTAATTTGATTAACTAGGTTTAATGGTATTAATCTTTTGTTTAGAACTAATATGATTAGATTCTGAAATTAATTACATATAATTAATAATTTTAATTAGATTAAAATTATTTGAATTACTTAATTATTTATAATTCAATTTAAATACATATAAGATATGTATTAGTTATATTTATTTTATATTAGATATAAAATTCTAAATATAAATTAAAATTGAATTAAAACTTGTTCCTCAATAAATTTCAAGTATTTTTGATGTCTACCCAATCTTATCAACCATCAAGGCTCGTTTCGTTGTAAGATAGGCTTGCCAAAGCAAGGTATCTGCAATTACATGAGTGAGGTGGATGGTAACGGTTACCATATGAAACAAGATTGGTTTACTTGACTAGGCTATCAAAACGGTTTTGGGCTTAGAGACATAGGTTGGATAAGACATAAGATGTCATCTGACAACCAAGAATTATATTAGATGTAATTAGCAAAGTGTTGCTTACCTAAATAGTTAGAATTCGGGCGATGAGCCAAAGCTCACTCGGATTTTAGTGAAATATGGATCTTGGATTATTATTATATTCATTTGAGGAAAATGTTTGAATATAATATGAGTTTTCTTAATTGTTGCGATTTCTCAATTCATGAACATCATATTAACACTCCCTATTCTTTTATTCCAGAAATGACAACTCCCCACTATTCGTTCTCATTGCGATCTATCCTTGAGAAGGATAAATTGAATGGATCGAATTTCCTTGAATGGTATCGAAACTTGAGAATTGTTCTCAAGCAGGAGAAAAAGGACTATGTCCTAGAAAAGGTTCTTC
>CAKOAT010176266.1:213374-258022 GCA_932364175.1 Eruca vesicaria subsp. sativa
TGGAGTTTTACCAAAAGTTATTTCACCGAGATCTAGTCGCAAAATGTTTTAGCGGGTTTCTCGGGCGGAATGAATCACATGATCAGCAATAGGATCAGTCAGCGAGAAGGGAGGACGTGTTCTCTATTGCTGCTTTGTGTTCTCGATCTTTCTTTCGCCGCAAATGTTCTTGACATTATTCCGTGACTTACTTGGTTTGCGGAAAATGAAATCAATGCTTTGATGCCTAAAGATTTCGACTCTTATACTCGTTTTCTCAAGTTTGAGAAGATCTTTATGACTTTGGCAAATAATCGAGTTTCGCTCTGAAGTTTCGCAGAGATTTTCTAACCGCATGATTGCGACGAGAGATGCCGTATATTCCTCGAGATTATTTCCCAGACAGTTTGGATCAGTTTTTAGCACTTAGACGGTTTTTAGATTGTCGTTTGCTTTTGGGATGATTTCGACGAGGCGTTGCATCGTCCGAATATTTTTTCGCTTATTTTAGAAAGCGTTTTCTTGATGCGAGGAAAAATGTTCGGCGAAAGAAGAAAGACGAGTTTCGTTTGAAGGATTTGGATGATCGATAATCCGGGCCGATTAAAGACCATGGTGGATCGGAGATGACTTGGAGTATGTCTGACTTACGAGAACTTCTAGGAGCGAGTCGGTTTTAAGACGACGCCAGCGTCTCTAGCTCCTTCTTTCTTTGAGGAAATGAGTACGTTTGAATGCGTGACGATCGTTTCTCGGTTGTACGAGAGATTGGATCGGTTTGCGAGTTATGCCAGAATGGTTAGAGAACAAAAAATCGAGATAGACAAAAATTGCTTACGACTTAGCATGCTAGACTATTCTCTAAATTCTAAGTTCTCTAGGTTTCACGGCAGTTTACAAGACGTTTTCGTTTCTTACCTACGAGAAATTAGAAGTCTAATAAAATCTTCAAATCGGACATACCTTAGTTTATCGATGATTTGGGATCGTCTATTCTTCGTTCTTCGTCTTTTGACTTACTGGTCTTCGACGAATTGTCGGCAAGAGTATCGGAACGGGGAGAAGACTTAACCATCGGAGCTCGTGTTCTTATTTCTTCGTACTGCTGGTTTTATTTGACCGACTAGGTCCGCTTTGTATATCGAAAAAATCAATCACGCGTTTATGATTGGATGTTTTCGATTTAGCGTGGCAGAGTTTCGTAAAACTGGATTGGGTCTAGAGAGTTCAGATTTCTCGTATAGTTTAGGCAACTTTAGTACTAAAACTTATACGAAGAAACAAGTCTTTGCGGTTTTTTCGTAAAATCCCGATGGAAATTCCGATTGAGACGAAACGAGAATCAGCGCGATCAAGATTCGAGAGAGAAACTTGAGGATTGGTTCAGCACGACGTAGGGCAAGTCGGGTGAACCCTTTCAGCTCGCTGTGTGGTGATCCGGATGGTAAGAACCCTTGGGGCGAAGTCAGCGTTTCTTGGGCGAGCCAGGCGCTTGGGTCAGCTCGCTGTATGGCGAGCTAGCTAGCTCTACGTTCGGCGAGCTAAGACACTTAGCGCGGGGGATCTCGATTCGTCAAGTTGACTTGTTTTCGTCGTAGAATCTCAACGGAAAGTCCGATTGAGACGAAACGAAAAGCAGTGCGATTATTGTTTATTGTACGGTCCGGCTCACCATAGCTATGAGTTGGATTGTGCTGACCCTCAGGAAAAAGTCAGTGCCTTTGGGACGAGGTGGAAAGCCGGTCAGCTCGCCAAGATGGCAAGCTAGGTTGCTTGGCCAACTCACCGTCTTTTCGGCTGGATAGTATTGCCCGATTCTGTGAGTAGCCTAAGGTTCTTCCGCGAACAACCTAGGGTTTTGTCGCGAATAACCTAGGGTTTTTCCGCGAGTGACCTAGGGCTTTCTCCGCGAGTAAAGCTAGAGTTTTTCCGCGGATAACCTACGGTTTTTCCGCAAGTTACGTAATGATTTTTTCGCGAACAGACGCGAGTATCCTAGGTTTATTTCGTGAGTAACTTACGGTTTGTTCCGCGAAAAACCTAGGGTGCTTTCCGCAAGTAACCTAGGGTTTTTCCGCGAACAACCTAGGGTTTTGTCGCGAATAACCTAGGGTTTTTCCGCGAACAAACTAGGGTTTTGCCGCGAATAACCTAGAGTTTTTCCGCGAACAAACTAGGGTTTTGCCGTGAATAACCTAGAGTTTTTCCGCAAGTAACCTAGGGTTTATTTCGCGAGTAACCTACGGTTTTTCCGCGGTTTCTGGGAGGGCAAGTTTTATTTTTCCGAAAAGTTCTCGAAAAACGTCTTTTGCTCAACCCGTGAGATATGTCAAACTCGGAAATAAGAAAAACACTATGGGGTTTGATAGATTTTATCGTTGCCCTTAGCGATCTAAGATAGAAATCGTGAGCTCGTTTTGTTGCTCTTCCCGTGGCGACGAGTCGCGATTAGGTTTTCGATTTTCTTGAGTACTACAGCGTTTGCGTGAGCGTTGGCTGTACGAGTAGTCGCTGCTGGAGTTGTTTTACCAGCGAATTTTTGCGAGTTGCGACTTTGTCTTTCATACATCCAGACATCGTTTTGGTCAAGCGTTTTGCGGCTATGAGTAAGAGTAATCCGACCCCCCCTCCTTCTAGGGCCAAACTGTGGGAACCAAAATTCAAACTTGTCGATTTCCGTTAAATAAGGAAACTTAGGAAAACCCTAATTTTCCAGAGGAACCGGATCTCTGCGAAAGCCAACGACAAGTAACCAAATAAATGCGGAAAAATATGAAAAACATAGTAAAACGAATTTATAAAGAAAGTCGATCTTATTTCCGATTCGCGTAAGAGCGTTGCAATCATTACAAGGAATTACAAANTTAAATAAGGAAACTTAGGAAAACCCTAATTTTCCAGAGGAACCGGATCTCTGCGAAAGCCAACGACAAGTAACCAAATAAATGCGGAAAAATATGAAAAACATAGTAAAACGAATTTATAAAGAAAGTCGATCTTATTTCCGATTCGCGTAAGAGCGTTGCAATCATTACAAGGAATTACAAAGGCTTTGGCCGCAGGAGCCATCAGCGAGTTACAAACATAAAACCCTAGATCTAGTCGAGTCGCAGCTCGATAACGAAAAACAGAAAAAGATAGGAAAAAAGGTTTGAATGATTTCGGACTGAACCTTATGAAAGGCTGCCTACGTACCCCTTTCGGGGATCAAGTCGAACGTAGTTTAGTTGATAGATCTGGACCAGAGATCGAACTGCCTGGGCAAGTTCGTCTAGTAATTGAGCGCCAGTCATAGAAACCGAACTTGTCGAGAAAAAGCCTAAGTTTCTAAGTGCGGAAAATTCTAAGTGTAGAAAAGTTGTAAAAGTCTCAGATGAGAGCTCTGGATTTCGTCCCTCTCTTCTGTCCTACGCCTTTGGTTTATATACTCCTTGCCTTGACGGTTCGATCTTTCCATTTTGCCGGATTTGAGTATTTCGGGAATCTTCCATTTTTCTCGATCCTTCCTTTTCTTCCGCGGAAATCTTCTATTTATCTTCAAACTTGCCTTTATTTTCCTTCTGCGAATAAATCGTCAAAACGTTATCAAATCTGCGGGTTAGATTCCATTGAAATCACGAGATGGGTTTTTATCGCGTTTTAGGTCCTTCCGGGCCGTTTTGCGATAAAAACCGTTTTCTGACTTTTTACGGGATCGTTTCCTGATCTGACATCGTTTTTAATAAATTACTCGAGTTAATCGCAAGGTCTTACGATTTACTCGGCTTTTTATTAAAAACACGTTTTTTACGACTTACTCGGCGTTTTTTTATTAAAAACACGTTTTTATGATTTTAACGAGAAATCTCGAATAAATCATATAATTTAAGCAATGTTCGGTGCTTCGTTTAACCGTTGTCGTTTAAAACAATTTCCTCGAGTTCTTTCCGAGAAAGCGAAGTTTTACGGTTTTTATCGTAAAACTCGAACGGTAAGTCGGATCGAGATGGAACGGGAGATGTTTTAGCCGTAGTTTAGAATGCGATTGTGTCGAAAAACGTAAGTTTTGAATTGGGGATGCGGAAAATCGAGGCGCGGGATATCCGAGAAGTTTTTAGTTCGCCCATCGGCGAACTAAGCCGGGCCGGCTTAGTTCGCCGATGGGCAAACTAGTGGAGTGATTCTTAGTTCTCCCATCGGCGAACTAGTGGAGTGTCCTTAGTTCGCCCATCGAAGAACTAAGCCGAGCCGGCTTAGTTCGCCCATGGGCGAACTAGTCGTGACTAGTTCGCGTTTTACGGCTGTTTCGGTTTTTTGTGGTTTCGTAAAACGATTCTTCGAGTTTTATAAAACGATTCTCGAATTTTATAAAACGATTCTTCGAGTTTTATAAAACGATTCTTTGAGTTTTATAAAACGATTCTCGAGTTTTATAAAACGATTCTCGAGTTTTATAAAACGATTCTTCGAGTTTTATAAAACGATTCTTCGAGTTTTATAAAACTATTCTTCGAGTTTTATAAAACGATTCTTCGAGTTCTATAAAACGATTCTCGAGTTTTATAAAACGATTCTCGAGTTTTATAAAACGATTCTCGAGTTTTATAAAGCGATTCTCGAGTTTTATAAAGCGATTCTCGAGTTTTATAAAACGATTCTCGAGTTTTATAAAACGATTCTCGAGTTTTATAAAACGATTCTTCGAGTTTTATAAAACGATTCTCGAGTTTTATAAAATGATTCTCGAGTTTTATAAAACGATTCTTCGAGTTTTATAAAACGATTCTTCGAGTTTTATAAAACGATTCTCGAGTTTTATAAAACGATTCTCGAGTTTTATAAAACGATTCTCGAGTTTTATAAAGCGATTCTCGAGTTTTATAAAACGATTCTCGAGTTTTATAAAACGATTCTCGAGTTTTATAAAACGATTCTTCGAGTTTTATAAAACGATTCTCGAGTTTTATAAAGCGATTCTCGAGTTTTATAAAACGATTCTCAAGTTTTATAAAACGATTCTCGAGTTTTGTAAAACGATTTCTCGAGTTTTATACAACGATTCTCGAGTTTTATAAAACGATTTCTCGAGTTTTATAAAACGATTCTCGAGTTTTATAAAACGATCTTTCGAGTTTTATAAAACGATCTTTCGAGTTTTATAAAACGTATTTTTATTTTTACTTTTGCGGATACTTTTAGCCATTGATTCCGTCGTGACCGATTTTGACACCAACACCCATGAGCATCCTATGGACCATTTGGAGAGGTTAGAGGATCTTGTCACCCTAGTCAAAGCAAAAGGAGTCCCTCAAGACTATCTTTTCTGCAAGCTTTTCAAGTACTCTCTGTCTGGAGAAGCTTTGCAGTGGCTAAGACATCTACCACCAGGTTCCCTTACCACCAGGAAGGATATCAAGCACGCCTTCCTGCGTAATTTCTTTGATGATTCACGCGCTGAAGACATGAAGAAGAAGATTGCTACATTCACCCAAGCCCCTGAAGAGTCATTCAAGGATACTTGGAACAGATTCAAGTCCTACCAGCGAGACTGCCCACACCACGGATTCAACCAAGTGCAACTACTCTGCACCTTCTATAGAGGCATAAGCCCCGATTTCAAGAGAGCCCTTGATACAGCTAGCGATGGCAACTTCACCACCAGGAATCCTCAGAATGCTATCAAGCTAATTGACAACTTAGCTTCCAGCAACAGCACAAGAAACTATATGAAGACTACATCATCCCCTGGGAAGGAGTACGTCAATGAAGTTAAAGCACAGCTAGACATCATTCAGAAGCTCCTAAACAAGCAGATCTGTGCAGTGGAAGATTCAGAAATGGTAGAAGAAGACGTCAACTGGATTAGTGGAGCCGGTTTTCAGAGATCTGGTAACCAAGGAGGATTCAGAAACTTCACAAGTCAGAGAAGCAACTATAACCAGAATCCCCAGAAACTCAACACTTTCAACAGCAGCAACCCTAACAACAACAGAAGCTATGGAAGTGCCTTCTACTCATATCCACACCCACCCACCCAAGATACTAAACTGGAGGAATTGATGGACAAGATACTTGAGAGTCAGCAGAAGCTAGAGGTAAACTTCAATGGAAAGATAGATTATGTCTACACCACCTTCATGACGTAGATAGATGCACTCAGCACCCATGTGAAGAAGCTAGAGACCTAGGTGTTCCAGACAGGAGAAGCAGTTAAGAAGCAGGAGTTTACCCATACCCAGAACATCAATGCCCTCCTAGATGATGACTTTTGGCAAGAGGTAATAGAAGAGATTAAGAGATCTGATGATGAGAGTGAAAGAGAATTCGCCTACGACTACTATCGATCGATATCACCAGCTCGACATCGATCGATATCACCTTTAGTTCGTCGATCGATTGACTTTGACGAGTGTCGATCGATGAACTCCGACAAAAACCCTCGCGAGTGCAATTCCGTCAAGATTATGTCTCACGCTGCATTCTCCACACTTCACCCACATCCGCCCAGCCCTGTCATCAATCGACATGATGCCCCCATCATCGATCGACATCCAGACCCTGGCATCGCTCGACACACACCTACCAGTGTCGATCGATATGAAGTATCCCAACGTCGAGTGCCACTTCCAAAAATCGACAGTGCAGGTCTTGACGCTTTCCGGGAGCGATATTACACCACCAGAAACCCTACAGCTGCCCTAAAAGAGAGACCCACAGATATTTTCGAGTCCATGGAAATACAAATGGAAAATATGGGGAGTGTGCTCCGAAAAAGGAAAGAGAAGATACCTAAACCCTATAAAAGAAAAGCTAATGAGAAGGAGTTGTCAAGCTTCAGAAAAAGAGTCCTCAGAATACCTAAAGAGAAACCTTTTGAAGAAGCCTACTTTTCACATAGATTGTGGATGTTCTTCAGAGAATCAAAGGAGACAGAAGAAGACATCAGGAGGATGTTTAACCACGTCAGAGATAGCCTCAAGCAGATGATCACACTGAAGAAGAAGAATGATCCAGGGAAGTTCACAATACCTTGCTCCATTAGAGGTGTTGAGTTCCCACGTGCCCTTTGTGACACAGGATCTGGAGTTAGCATCTTACCCAAGCTCATGGCAGATCATCTAGGTCTGAAGATAGAGCCTTCTGAAGAAACCTTCATCTTTGTATATTGTTCTCAGCAAAGCTCTGGAGGCATCGTTCGCAACCTTGAGGTACAAATTGAAGAAACCCTAATTCCTGCAGACTTCCATATCCTCTCCAACAAGCTCAACTTCAAGACTTCTCTACTACTTGGAAGAGGCTTCTTAGCCACAGTTGGAGCTGCTTGTGATCTCCAAACAAACAAGCTCTGCCTAACCCTAATCAACCCTTCCATTCACTATGATCCTGTACCAGTAATCAAGTTCCCAAGGCTAGCCAGCTCAACACTCGTAGCCACATGTTTCTGTGCCCACGAATTTGATTATATGGAAGAGTATGACCCCGAGGAAGCAGTATCGACCGATGACACCACTACCCCATCGATCGATATCCTTGCACCACCATCCACCGACAATCCTAACCGGCCATCGGTCGATGGAGCCTACCGACGAACCGAAGCCGAGTTCCCAGAAGCTGATTTCAACGCAGACGATTGGGAAAACGATCACTACTTTCCCGAGCTTGCTAGTATCAATACTCAGGAGGAGTGTGATGAAGATTATGAGGAGGAACGAGCTATAGAGTACCGATTTCTTCGCGAAGATGAAGAACAACCTCCAATCCCGACCTTCATCCGACGAGCATCGACCGATACGACACCTGGTCCATCGATCGATATGCCCTACCCCAGATCGCGCAAACGACGGTTCGATTCAACAAGCGACGAACCCTACTGCAGACCAGTCTATGTCCCACACGAACCACGAGACGGAGATTACTTGATTGGAAGCTGGGCCAGTGGTTATCACGAAAGTTTTGCAGTAGACACAGCACCCCTACAAGCCGTGAGTCAACCTACAGATCCCGTATCGCTCGATAAGGAGTACCAGCCATCGACCGACATTCCCTACAAGCCATCGATCGACGCAAACCTTTCTCCATTGATCGATATCAATCACAAACCACCATCCGAGGTACAAACACCTACATTTGATTTAAATTCACTAATTCCGGATGAGTTTGGTATTTTCAGGGTTTCCGATGGTCATGCACGTGCTATAGACGGAGAATCATTCCTATCTCCCCATAAGATGTTGCAGACTTGCTCCAGATGGCCAATGGACCGATCATCAAAAACGACCCGAACCAGATAAAACGCCCATCGACCAATGCATGGAGACGAGCATCGATCGATACCCACCAAGAGTACGGGCAGAGAGCTTTCCGAAACGGAGAACGTCGTTTCTGTTGGGAAAAGAAAGATGAATATGGAGTCTACAGAGATGAATCTTGCCATGCAAGAGCAGTAAACGGAGACATCATCCCTGTCACCAAAGAAGATATGGAAAACTTGCTGAAGAGAGCCTCACTCTTTGGTCGCTCTTGTTTCTGCCTACCAGGATATGCTGATCAGTTTGCTAAAGGAGTTCCAGATGGCAAGCTCTACACACAGAACGAAGTCACCTACATGCTAGATTGCCTTACCAGCGATCACAACTGGAAGATAGCTAGCACGAAATTTGACCTTGAAGATAAACTATCACGACTTCAAAGTGAAATGGTATGGCAGACCAGCCACAATGACAAAGTACGAAGGACACGAGACGCCCTACAAGACGAAGTCAACACTCTGCGCGCACAACTACAGTCTCAACCACAGCCATCGACCGATACAGATCCCCCTGCATCGTTCGATACAGCCGTCCAACACCCGATCGAGCACCACTTATAGAAACTATCGATCGATGACAAACCTAGTCCATCGATTGACACACGTGCTCAAGAATTCTGTACCAGGGAAGAATTTGAAGAAACCACAGCCGAGATCTACAAATGAATTGAAGCTTGTGAGAACGAAGATTACTATCTACTGGACAAGTATTGGTTCCCAGCGCAGAATGATGTTAACAGTTTGGACCTGAGAATGGAAGATATTCAGAAGGAGGTAGCAGATATCCAAAAACAGCACGCCAGCCGACCTGACCCATCGCCATCGATCGATGAAGCACCCTACGCATCGATCGATATGCAACCTCCAACCTCCACCGACGATCCACCACACCACGATACCATGCAGCGCAAAACAGAACATATCTACAGCATGACTGGCAAACATCAGTACAGCATTGCCAACTTAGAACGGTGGTTCGAAAAGATCCATGCAGAAGTTTATGGTTTGAAGACTAGTATGACCAGAAGTGAGAAGGCCACAAGAAGCTTTCTAACCTCTTGGTTTGATGAAATACAAGAACAGGAGGACACTTGTTTACCAACAAGTACCTGCAGCCCACCTCACTAGCAACCATACTTCCATAGTCAAGCTAAACTGACTTTAAACAAGCGCTGAGTGGGAGGCAACCCACTGTTAGGTATTTTACTAACTTATTTTATTTTATTTTTACTAACTAGTTTCGTTTTTATTTGTTTTTAGGAAGCTAGACACACGATCCATACCTATCAACCGATACGACCAGTCGATATCGCTCGACACACACAACCACGCATCGATCGACGATGGCGACTCACCATCGATCGATACCCATATCGGTCAGGTATATCGTTTCCAATTTTCGATATCAGTTACACATATTTAATTTTTCTTATGCTCTAACTCCTACTAATTATACACTGAGGACAGTGTATGATTTAAGTCTGGGGGGAGTTGATTACTGATGCTAGTTTACCTCTTTTTGATCTTTATTGATAAAGTTTTCAAAAATTGGTTTTATTGAGTCAAGAAAGGGAAAATTTTTCAAAGTCTTACTTTTTATCTTACCACTCTTTAGCACCATTCTTAGGTTTATTGATTGCAGAAAGTACTATAGATGCTAAAGCGGATCACCGATATGTCAACACTTTCATGATTGTCTGGAAGAACCAAAGCTGATTTCCAACCTAACCTGACATCTATTGCTTGTCTTGGGGCTTGGTATACAAGGGATTGGAATCCTCTTGCAAGTCTGGAAGGTAAAAATCTCAAAAAATTTGGTTTCCTTCTTTCCTTCTTTCGGCATCCCCAGAAAATAAAAGATTGAGATGATTTCCTGAGAGGCAGAGGGAGAGGTACATTACCTATGATCCCACTATTCTAAATCAAAGGAATGATCACAGCAAGGGAGAGGTACATTACCTATGACCCCACTATTCGCTTACAAATTGAGAAAGATCAATAAGATAAACATTAACTGTTCATTGGAATTGATATAAAAGAAAGAAGAGTTGGGATTCAGAGAAGGGGGATAAAGAAAGAAAGGGAACCAGGATGAGAATGCCTGAAAACTTGTTTGAGTTGAATCCAAGTGTTCCTTGATCGATACTCCCAAGGTAAAGCCTACACCTTCATTTTTATGAATAAATGAAATCAGTAGAGGGGATAGACAGACAAGGAATGTCTAAGTTGATTGGCTAGATGATTAGGTTGCTAAGCTAGGATATGGTATAATGTACTTCTGTAGTTGATAAAATAAGATGTGGTTTGCAACAAAGTAAGAGGTTATGATTTTTAAGTTAAGATTTTGATTGAGTCTCTGCTGTTTTTAAACTTCTTTTCAAGACTAACTTGATGTTTGCTTGAGGACAAGCAAAAGGTTAAGTCTAGGAGAGTTGATAGACCATGATTTTGACCCGCTTTTGGTCATACTTTCTATATGTTTTTATTATAAATATCTATGTTTTGGAGTCTATTAGGTATGTTTTCAGGTTCAGGAGCATTTTGTGGTAAAGTGATGATTTATGTGCCTTTTGGTGCTTAAAGAAGAGTTTTCCAAGATGATTATGAAGATCCGATATAAGAGATACATATCGATCGATACACACCCTGTGTAATCGATCGATGACACTTCCGTAGAAGTTGAAGTCGAGATCCTCCATCGATCGATGTACGCAATGTACTATCAATCGATACAGAGCGTGATGAGCAAGATGTATTTGGCCAACTTGAAGCCCAAGTTCTCACCAAATTACAAGACTGCCCCTGACGAGTTTGTTAACCTAATTTTACTCCCTATTTATACCTATGCCTATGATGCTTTAAGAACAAGAAGTTTTGAAAGAGTTTTGTATTCTATTCTATTTAGCAATAAAATTATTTTCTTTTCTTATTTTGTTTCTATGAATCTCTTGGCTATGTCTGAGTAGATTCATATGTTAGATTTGGGGTTCAAATAGTTATGAGGGATTAGCCCCAACTATGGATTGTTGAGTTGTTATATTCATTATCCAAATGAACCCTAATGCTTACTCTAGACTTGCTACCTAGAGTATTGATTATGGAGTGACTAATCTAATAGTCATCTCCCTGAAATGATTTGGCTACACTCAGACTCTATTAAGGCACGATGTGATAGCCGTTCTTATAGAAATTCTCGAGTGAACAATAGTTCGATCCGATCTGATACTTAATATCGATCGATACTCTTCTACGGTATCGATCGACGACATGCTTATATCGATCGACACTGCGATAGCAACATCGATCGTTGCAGTCGGCAGTCAGATCAATGGACGAGTCTAACTAGCGACAGCTACAGATTTGTCTATGGATTGAAGTTCTTATATATTTGCAGGCAATTCGTTAAGACATCCATAGATCTATAATCCTGATTTTCTGAATAGTAACCTTGAATCTTACTATTTTCCTTCATTGTTTTCAAACCAAAACCTATTCTCTTTAGCAACTTACCATTGCTACTTATTTTATTTACTGTTGTAAACCTTTTTCAACCTAGCTTAATCACTTATGATTATATCTTTTGTGTCTCTAGTTCCTTGTGGATTCGATCCCTAAGTACTACGATTGAAACTCTTTTAATGAGAGTAATTCACTCCTTAGGGTAATTTGAGTGATATCAAAGCTCTACACACAAGCAGAGGTCACATACATGAACAATGGAAGAGTAGGTGAACATAACTGGGAGATGGCATCATTGAAGTCTGAACATGAAAAAGCCATAGCATCACAATGAAGGAGAACTACAATGGAATAAGACCGGCAATAACAGAGAAAAGCCCTGCAAAAAGAAGTACATGCACTTCGCGAAGAACTCGAAGCTCAGAAACGCAAATCGACCGATACAGACACAGCAGCATCGATCGACACGACCAATGAAAAGCCTATCGAGAGTCACCTACAAGAGCTTTCGATCGATGACCCTCCATTGCCATCGACCGATATTCATGCTCCAGACTTCTGTACCAGAAAAGAAATAGAGGACATCACAAGAGCTATCTACAAATCTATTGAAGCCTGTGGAGACGAAGCATATAGATTACTCGACAAGATGTGGTTCCTATTACAGAGTGACGTTCAAAGATTGGAATGCACAACAGAAGGAATTCAGGAAGAGATAGAAAACATTCAGAGACAGTTCGCCAACCGACCTGCACCATCCGCATCGATCGGCGTGCCTCTAAACCCATCGACCGATGGACATCCATCCACATCGACCGACAGAACTACACCTAGATCGGTCGATACTACCCCTTCCCATGTGTAAAACATCCAGCACCTCAACACAACGCAGATGAGTATTGATCTAGAACACACCTACAGAAAGATTGGACAACATGAGTTCAGCATAGCAAGCATTGAGGAGTGGTTACAGAGAATCCACTATGAGGTCCAAGGATTGAAAGCTAGTATGACCAGAAGCGAGAAAGCCACAAGAAGCTTCTTAACTTCATGGTTTGAAGAATCACAAGACAAGGAGGATACTTGTTTACCAACAAGTACCCGCAATTCACATTACCTCCATAGTCAAGCTAAATGACTTTAACTAAGCGCTGAGTGGGAGGCAACCCACTATTAGGTATTTTCTTCCTTAGTTTTATTTTATTTTTACTTATTACTTTCGTTTTATTTTATTTCAGATGATACACGATCACTACCTATCGACCAATAAGACCATGTCTACATCACTCAACATAGCTCTATACATGACGATCGATGGAAGTGACTTACCATCGATCGATACGAACATCGGTCAGGTATATCGTTCACATTTTTCTATATTAGTTATACTTTATTTATTTATGCACTAACTCCGACTGGTAATACACTGAGGACAGTGTAAGATTTAAGTCTGGGGGAGTGGAGATTACTGATGCTACTTTACCTTTTTGATCTCATTGAATGTTTTCGAAAGTTGGTTTTATTGAGTCAAGTAATGATCAAAAAGATTTCAAAAACTTTGCTTTCTATCTAACCACTCTTTAGCACCATTCTTAGAATTGTTGATTGCAGAAAGTACTATAGATGCTAAAGTGGATCACCAGTCACCTATGATAACACTTTTCATGATTGTTTGGAAGAACCAAAGCTGATTTCCAACCTAACTTGACATCTACTGCTTGTCTTGGGGCTTGGTATACAAGGAATCAGAATCCTCCTGTAAGTCTAGAAGGTAAAAGTCTTGATAATTTTGGTTTCTTTCTCTCCTCCCTTTGGCATCCCTAAAGAGAAAAATAAAAGATTGAGATGCTTTCCTGAGAGGCAGAGGGAGATGTACATTACCCATGACCCCACTATTCTAATTCAAAGGAATGATCACACATTGTGGAAGAGAGGGAGAGGTACATTACCCATGACCCCACTATTTGCCTACACTTTGTCAAAAAAGCTACAAAAAGTAGTAGAAAGATCAATAAGATGAACATCTGTTGTTCATTGGGATTGATATAAAACAAAAAAAAAACTTGGGATTCATAGAAGGGGGATATAGGGAGAAAAGAAACCAGAATGAGAATGCCTGAAAATTGTTTGAGTTGAATCCAAGTGTTCCTTGATCGATACACCCTAGGTAAAGCCTTCACTTTTATTTTATGCATAAATGAAATCAGCAGAGAGGATAGACAAACATGATTGCTAAGTTGATTGGCTAGATGAATTTGGTTGCTAAGCTAGGATATGGTATAATGTACTTCTGTAGTTAGCAATATCAGATGTGGCTTACAACAAAGTAGAGGTTATGATTTTAAGTTAAGATTTGATTGAGTCCTTACTGCTGTTTTTAAATTTCTTTCAAAGACTAACTGCTGTGTTTGCTTGAGGACAAGCAAAAGGTTAAGTCTGGGGGAGTTGATATACCATGGTTTTGACCCACTTTTAACCATGGTATTTATATGATTTTATAATATATATATATGTTTTGGAGTCTATTAGGTATGTTTTCAGGTTCATGAGCATTTTGGATTAAAGTGATGATTTAGGTGCCCTTATGGAGCTTAAAGGAGAGTTTTCCCGAGATGACTGTAAATATCAGACAGTAAGGTCGATATCCAGAGATACCTATCGATTGATACACATCTTGTGTAATCGATCGACGACGCTTCCGAAGAGGATGACGAATTGAGATACTCCATCGATTGATGTACACCATGTACCATCGATCGATATGAAGCGTAAAGAGTAAGTTTGACTTGGCCGACTTGAAGCCCAAGTTCTATCAATATTACAAGATTGCCCCCGACGAGTTTTTAACCTAATGGAACTCATATTTATAGTTATGCCTATGTGTTTTGGCCGTGTGTGCTTTTACATGCTTTTATTACTTTAGTGTTTTTTGTACTTCAAAAGCTTTTACATGCTTTTTATGTTCTTTGATCTATAAAAGTATTCTTTTCATCTTATTCTCATTTTCAATAAGGTTATAGAATTCTAGATTTAGAAGAAACACACAAAGAGATTTGTTGTTCAAAGAACCAAGAGTTCAATCTTCTAATCAAATGAATTTCTATTATTACCTTGCTGC
Organism: Eruca vesicaria subsp. sativa; assembly: GCA_932364175.1. Lineage (NCBI taxonomy): Eukaryota > Viridiplantae > Streptophyta > Magnoliopsida > Brassicales > Brassicaceae > Eruca > Eruca vesicaria. The sequence goes on from CAKOAT010176266.1 coordinate 228,218, forward strand.
TATGAATCACTTAGCCATGTCTGAGTAGATTCACTTGTTAGATTTAGGGTTCAAATAGTTATGAGGGATTAGCCCCAACTATGGATTGTTGAGTTGTGATATTCATTGTCCTGATGAACCCTAATACTTACTCTAAAGTAGCTAACTAGAGTATGATCATGGAATTATTTAACTTGTTAATCATCATCCTGAAATCATCTGGTATAAGCTGAGATCCTCTAGGGACGATGGGAGAGCCGGTCTATGATCTTGGTGAACACATATTCGATTCGATCTGAAGCTATATCGATCGATACTCCTATAGAGTAATCGATCGACGGCAACAAATATCGTCCGATATGGCGATCATACCATCGGTCGATATAGCCGGCAATCAGATCAATGGACGAGTCTAATAGCGATAGCTATAGATTATCTAAGAATTGAAGTTCTTTTATATCTTTCAAGCAACTTATAAAGACATCTATAGCATTATAATCCTGATTATCTGAATTGTAACCTTGAATCTAACTACTTTCTTTTATTGTTTAAAACCTAAACCAAACTCTCTTGAGAAACTCACCATTTCTCACAACTGCAATTTAGTTTTAAACCATAATCAACCTAGCATAGTCACTTAGGATTATATCTTTTGTGTTCCTTAGGTCCTTGTGGATTCGATCCCTAAGTACTACAATTGAACCTCATATTTGAGAGAGTAATTCACTCCTTAGGGTAATTTGAGTGATATCACCTATACATTATTTGAGAAGTAATTTTCTTATATTTTATCACTATATTCCTTCTCACCAAAAAGTGTTAAGTTAGATGGGCTTACGAGCTAAAACCAATTGATGATAAGTGGATTGTTTTATCTACCATATATTACTTATGACCCCTTCCAACTGTTAATGTGAGAGACTTGTCTCTAATACGCCCCTTCCAGATGGTCGCTTTTTGAGTGTCAATTTCAGAATTCGGCAAAGATGGATGGGTCAACTATGGACCAGATTGATGTGGATCGGATTGGACTGTTTGGATCGGGTTCTGATTCTAGATTAAGTTAAATGAACTTTCAACTTAAAACTAGTTGGTGATATGTGGAGTGTTCCTTCTATCTTATATATTAGATATGATATATTCCAACTATCGATGTGGGAGACTTTGTTTATATTATGCCCCTTTGAGATGATGGCTCTTTAACTGTCAATTTCATAATGTTGAGAAAAGATCGACGGGTCAATTTTGGTCCAGAACTATGTATATCGGGTTAGACTGTTTGGATCGGGATCTAGTACCATTTTATTTTGTTTTATATCAAAATTTCTTGTTTTTTATACTCTACAAAATGATACTAATTTTATTTAATCTGGATATAACACAAAAATGAAATTTTCTCTTATAATTTATAATGATTAATTATGTGGAAGAAAATGAGTGATGTGGAGACTTTAAAATTATAAAGTAGGGTGTTGAATTTATCAACCATTGTATATAGAACATGACTAACTTTTCTTTTTTAAATGGGGTTCTTAACTTCGGCTAAGAGACGCTTCTTAGTTTTTTTTTAGATATTAACTAAGAAAACCTAATAACCGTCTCTTAGCTGAAAAATGTAAAAACAAAAACAAAATCAATTCATGAGTTAAGAACCCCCGGCTAAGAGACCGAGGTTAATCAAAGGAAAGCGATTAAGGTGTCCATCTCATCACAATCTTTAGTTATGCCACATCATCTATCAAATACTCGCGTACAAATTCGTCACTAAACCTTTGCGCTTCTTCTTCCAAAACGAACAATTTGCAAGCTTTCAAACTATTATTTTGCCGTCTCCAATTATTACTTTTGATCCTTGTCTTCTACTGCTCCTGGACTGAATGCGTTGATTACTAACTCTACCCCTATCTCTTTCGCCTACCATCACCAACCCTTATCTTTTGATTCTTGTGTTTTGCTTCTTTTGTATCTTAGATTGTCAATTTTTTTTTTTTTGACATCGTAAGTAACCAATTACACTACTATTCAGCAACCTCTTGGCCAGCATATGGAGCTAGCCAGCTTGGTGCGAAACTGTTGATGTATTACGTTCCGAAGACGCGTGATCTTCCACCCTTTGCGAGGGAGTCGGCACGGATGTTCAAAGACCTTGAGATATAAGAGATAGAGAAGTTGATAAATTCTGTAGAAAGAGCTTTAATCTCATCTAGTTCAGGTACCAATGCTGGCCAGTCTTCTTCCCCCTCTAGCAGCTTGATTAGTTGCTCGCAATCCGACTTAAAACGCACTTCTGTTCTTCCCGCCTTCAAAAGTTCCATCATAGCCCACACTACCCCTTCCACTTCAGCATGTAGTGGAGATGCGGCCACTCTCACTCCGTGCATTCCATACAGAACCGGAGCATTGCCATCAAGCAACACGAATCCGACGCCTGCTCTCTCCATATCGTTTACCCAGGAAGCATCTATTTGACATCTCCAACGGTTTGTGATGGTCAGCAGTGGTGTCCGATTTGGTACTTCTTGTAGTTCGTCACATTCCCCTGCCTGTTCCTCCGTCACGCGTCGCGCTAGCGTCCAGCTCTCCGCTTCCTTTACCGCGAGTTGTAATGAGTCCAGTGGCGAGATGTCCTTGTCTTTAAAGGCTTTCTCATTCCTCGCTTTCCAGATATACCATGCTATCCATGGAAAAGCAGCCAATACTTCTGAGTTCACTCCTCTATCCTTACCTCGGAATAACAAGAAATCAATATTTGAAAAAACAGACTCACACGGGAAGAGCCCCGGAAGTGTCGGGATATCAGAGACGGCCCAACACTGCAGAGCCGGCTGGCACTCAAAAAGGATGTGGTTAATAGATTCACAGTCGCCACCACACCGAACGCAAACACTGTCCTGCGCACAATGGCGATCTTTTAGTTGTTTTGCCGTGGCAAGATATCCTGAAAGTGCTTGCCATAGGAAATGCTTGAGCTTTCTGGGAGATTTAATTTTCCATATTTTTTTTTGAGCTCTGTTGTGCTTGGTTCAGACACGACAGAGGAGGAGGCCTCTGAGTATAGCTCATGTGCCACTGTGTACCCTGACTTTAATGTGTATAAACCAGACTTCGTATAGTCCCAGCAATAACTATCTTGTCGTCCTGTTCGGCTCACTCTAAGCGAAGTGATTCTGGGGATGTCTTCCGCAGCCACAAACTGATTTATTACGTCGAGATTCCAGGAGTTCCTTTTCTCGTCAATGAGATGGTGCACCCGAAGGTTCGTGTCATGGTGGGCCATTACGAGTATGGGGGATCTTGCGGGGGTCGTGGGGAGCCAAGGCTCGTCCCATACCTTTGTATCATGTGTGTTCCCTATCTTCTTCCTCAGGCCCTTACCCAGTACTTCTTTTGCGGCGGCTATACTTCTCCATCCATAGGAGGGTTATTTGCTCGTGCCACCATCATCGGGTTAGAGTGACGATAGTATCTGCCCTTAAGTACGCGAGCTAGGAGGGATTGAGGGTACTTAAGCAATCTCCACAGCTGTTCTGCTAGTAAGGCAAAATTAAACTCGTGGAAATCACGAAACCCCAGTCCTCCCTTATCCATTGGTATACAAATTTTATCCCAAGCAACCCAATGCAGTCCCTTATTGTTGAGTTTGGTGCTCCACCAGAATAAGGAAACTGCGCTCGTTAGGTTTTTTGTGATCCTTTCGGCAGTAGGTAACATGACATCGTATAAGACGGTACTGCTTGTGCGACAGCTTTTATCTGAATTTCTTTGCCACCTTTAGATAGGGGCTTTGTCGACCAGGAGTTCGTACGATCGTTTAGCCGCTCTTGTACATAGCTAAACACTTGTTTCTTGGAGCCAAAAATCTTTTCAGGAAGTCCGAGATACATTCCCATTCCACCTTCTTGATTAATGGCAAGCGACCTTTTCAGGTCTATTTTTGAGGAAGCTACAACCTTAGAACCGAACATAACTGAAGACTTTGATTTATTCAGTTGTTGTCCTGAGGCGTTGCTGTAGACATCGATGATTTTCATCAGTTCACTACACTCTCCTTGATCAGCCTTGCAGAAGAAAAGGCTATCGTCAGCGAATAGTAGATGTGCTCGCACAAGCTTTAGACCAGAGAGCTTTTTTCCTTGTTCTGCATGCTTGATCTGAGATATAGCACTTCAGTACAAAGAATAAAGAGGAATGGTGGCAAAGAGTCACTCTGTCGCAAACAGCGAGATGGTATAATATTTCCTTTCGCTTCCCCATTAATGAGGACTTGGTATGAAACCGATGAGATGCAGCGCATTATTCTATTTATCCATCTCTCATCGAATCCCATTTTTCCCATTAGTTCTTCCAAGAAACTCTATTCTACTCGGTCATATGCTTTGCTCATATCCGTCTTTATAGCCACGTATTTTTTTTGGCAGCTCGATTTCGTCCGTAGTGCGTGGAACATATCTTGAGCGATCAGGATATTATCAGTAATTAGCCTACGAGCCACAAAGGCCGATTGTGTTTCCGAAATTATTTTTGGAAGCACTTTCCTGAGACGGGAAGAGAGGACCTTGGAGATGATCTTGTAGCTTATGTTGCATAAGCTTATTGGTCGGAATTCTGTCATTGAGTTAGGTCTTTCCGTCTTCGGTATCAAGCATATATTGGTCTGGTTTATCCGTTCGTCTAGTTCTCCAGAACTAAAAAAATCTTGGACAATATGGACGATATCTTTACTAATGAACTTCCAGAACCGTTGATTAAAGAGGCTTGTCATCCCGTCTGGACCTGGTGCTTTTTCTGGATTGATCGCGAACACTACTTCTTTAATTCCTGCCTCTGTTGGTTCTCGCATTAGAGCTGTATTCATCTCTGCAGTAACCGATGCGGTACTAAACCGGAGAGCTTCCTCTCTATCACTCGGTACTGATGCAGTAAACAGATTCGTGAAGTAGTCTGTAGCTAAAAGTTCTATACCTTCCTCTGTTTCAACCCAATTACCAAGAGAATCCAGAAGCTTTGTGATGCGGTTTCGCGCTTTGCATTGTTTTGTCCTCGTATGGAAGAACTTTGTGTTTCGATCACCCACCCTAAGCCAAATAGCTCTGCTTTTTTTGTCGCCAGAATAATTCCTCCTCTCTATAAGCTTTGCAAAGCTTCCATTTCAGCTCAAGCTCCTCCTCCGGAGACAAGCTATCATTATTTTGGGCGCTGTCCAGTTCTTTTTTCAACATCTCGATTAGCTTCTGGTTGTGTGACGGGTTTCGCTTTTTCCATCTCGAGATAGCTCTCCTACATTGATTAATTTTTACATGTATGCTTCTTGTATCCGAGGGTATCTCGCCCCCCAGCTTTGTCTCACGGTCTCAGAAAAGCCTTCTTTGCCTAGCCACCTCTTGTCAAATCTAAAGCCTTTACGTCCAGTAGTTTCCCTCGATTTTATTTTGACCAAGACTGGCCGGTGATCTGAGCTCCATCGAAGTAAGTACTCCACATCAGTGTGGGAAAAAGCTTGGTGCCAGTCTTCATTTCCAAGTGCACGGTCAAGCCTATATTGCACTCTTCCGGATCTTCTTCTGCCTGCCTACGAGAAAAAATTGCCTGAGTATGGGAACTCAATCATTCCACATGCTGAGATCATATTCTTGAAAGGTAGGAATGATGAATCTGGTCTTTTTCTTCCTCCTTTTTTCTCCATGATACTGGTGATTTCATTAAAATCTCCCACCATAAGCCAAGGTTCAGATCTACGAAGGTTGATTCTCATGAGTCTCTCCCACACTACTTCTCGATGTTCGACTACCGGGTCACTGTACACAAAGGTAATAAACACTTTGTGTCCTTCAAGTGTAGCTTCTATATCAATCATCCGTTCATTCGAAAATTCAACCTTCACATCAGCATCATTCATATAAAACAAAGCAAGTCCACCGCTTACTCCCAATGGCTCCACGGTGAACAAATTATCATAACCAAACTCAAATTTATAGTCTTGCAAAAAATTAAAATTGTTTTTTGTTTCAGAAAGAAAAAGAAAACGAGGATGAAAGCAGCGGTGCAACTCTCGCAAGTGTTGCTTTGTCAGGTACGCGCCAGCCCCCTGACAGTTCCAGGCGATTGCATTCATATCTGAGTACTTGCCGGTTTCTGGGACACCGACGAACCTGGCTTAGACACTGGTTTTCTGCTTTTTGTTGCAGACGGATACACCTCATGGCGAGGGACTTTGCGCACTTCAATAGGCACCTCTCTGGCCGGTTTCATAGCCTTCACTTTTGGTGACAAGCGTCCTAGACTTGCTAGCTTCCTTGATGCTGTAGTTCCTTTAAGGTCCAGGTTTTGGGTGCCCCTTCTTTTCTCCGGCATTGCTTGTTGCAGTGGGATCCTCCAGTTTTTTTGCTCCTTGACGGGGTTTTCCAGTATCACACCCTTCTTCCTATCCTGACTAACTGGCATATCGCTCTCCTTTGTCGCAGCTGTTCTACTTTTTGTAGGCTCTGGAGAGAGTTGGGAGATCGCTTCAATTCGTCCATCCTATGTTTCTTCAGTGTGCATATGTCTCTCCATATCCTCGATATCATCTCGAAGCTCATCCTCAGTAATCAGATCTTCTGTTCCAACTAGATCAGCATATTCCTCAATATTTTCCTCTAGCTCTCTCTCCATCTTCGCCTTCTCAGACTCATATCCTTCTCCAAGGACTTCCCTTACCAGCATCTCATGATCTGGACCATTTAACTGCATCGCATCATCCTTATTTTTACCCATTTCTTCTTCTTGTATTCTATCCTCTGCTCTGGTATCCAAATCATGTGTAGTTTGTGCCTCTTTATCTAGTGCAGGTGCTTTAAAATTACTTCTAATACTTGCTGAGGCGTCATTCCATTCTTCTCCTGTGGCTTTCTTTGTGGTCTCTGCCATAGCATTTGTCTTCAGAAGTCCGCGAGGTACCTCGGCGTATGGGCTCTGCTTACTGGTCTCCACTCCACATCCCCCGAGGGAGGGGATCTTGAGTTCCGTCCTCGATTAAAAGAACGGTGGCCTTCTCGTCGTGGGTTCTCTGAAATGGTTCTCTGCGAGTCCAAGGATGTCCTACTTCTGGAGCTCATATATCCCTGATCTTTATGTTTTGTCACTTGCTTCTCATAGTGGTTTCCTTGGGGACGTTTTGGTCTCCATTCAGACGATGACGCAGTATCTCTGGTCCTCTCTCTTGAAAGAGCTCCGAAGCTATGTTGATACGGATGGTATCTCTCTCGATTGCGGGGAAGCTCAGAGTAGTTTCCAGTTTCTAGCCTATTCCAAACATTCTTTGATTGTGCATCACGTCTTTCTTTCAACTGTTTGCACAGGTCATGATCTCTCTCATCCTCCGTATGTCTTCCCCGACGTGTTTCTGGATATTCTTAATGAGTCATTCTCGTCTCCCTTCCCCCGGTTCCTCGATTATACATGTCAGAGTATGCTCTTGGGCTTTGCCTTTGAGGTTGGGAGAAGGTTTCTTTCAACGCCCTATCCTCTTTCTCTTTTTGTTCTATTCTTCCAAGGCGGTTCCTTTCTCTTTGGTTGTCATTCAGCTCCGGGCAAGTGCCCTCTTCATGGGTCAGTATGAGGATCTGTATACATCCTCATACTGAATCGTTACTTTCACCACGTCTCCGTTATCAAAGCCCACCTTACACTCAAACTTCAGGGGAAAATCACCATTTATAAAGATCTTCACCCGACTACCTTCCACATCAGCTTTATCAAACTTGCCCAGTGCATTCCCCACACTTTCAAAAGTCTCCAGTTTCTTGTAATGAATCGGAATTCCGGATACACACGCCCAGAAGGGCAAGTAATCGGGGAAGTCTTCTTTAATTGTTGGGGTCCATCTCTCAAGAGAGAAGCTCCACATATTGAAGTGGCATGGACGTTTTGCTCGCACCTTTATCAGATCTTCTTCCTTCTCAAAATCGAAAAGGAACTTGTTGTTTCCAAGATTTGTTCCTCTTACTCGGCCCTCCACGTCCCAGATTCGACGCTTCGGCATATGTTTTAACAGGGCCTCCACACTTCTTCCATCTGAGTGGAACATCCGTCCTAGTAGGGTTTGTTTGAATATTGCAATCAGATCCGAGTTATCAAACGCAGGAACTCTAATGATATCGTCCTCTTTCTCCGTTAGACAGCGTCTCGCCATTGTGTCGGTTTCTCTTCTCGGCCGGTGTCCTATCTGACGGCCCATTGTATCGTACTCTCCGCGAGCCGTGCAAGACACGTAAAAAATCAAACAAAAAACACACCAAGGGGGTGGAAAAAATCAATATGGGGTCCTCTGTATGCAATACAGGACGCCGTAGAAGGGACAGGAGTGTCGATAGTCTCCCTCTCGTCTTCTTCTTCTACCTTTCGCCCTCACAGATCCAGAATCGCCCCGGTCACCAGCATCTTAGATTTTCAACTGATGTTCATCAGTCTAAACAATCTAATCCATGAGAAGAAATTAAGAAAACAACCCTTGACGAAATCAGAGACATAAGATCAGATTATGAAATCTCAAACAAAACATATTAGACATCGTAGCCATCTTCTAATGTGCATTTATATATTTAAGACCTAATAAGTTATAGTAAACTTCTTTTAGATCACTGTTTGAACTGAGTCTGGGGATAACAAGTAAATGATCTACATCTTCAGAAGCAGGGGAGAGTCCGAATGGCTCCCGAGTAAGGGACGCACCTGGTAACTGTCCTTGTGCAGCAGACGAGCCGATGATCCCGATCCACTTCTTTCCCGGGGGGGCTATTCGAGAAGCTGCCGGCTCTTCGTCCCGAGCTCTCCCGCCCGTCAGTGGTCGAAGGGCAGGATTGGGACAACGTTCTCCAGACCAGATCAACTGTCGAGGCCGTCAAGACGGTTCTTAGGGAACGGGGCGGACAGGGTGTGACATTCATCATCCCGAGCATTAATCAGAGACCGTTGACGCCCCCGATCGGGTACCAATGCATTTACGAGTCGTATTTCCAGAAAGACACCCGACTATGGTTACCGATTCCCCGACTAGTTACTTCCTATTGCTTTCATCGGGATGCTGCGATTTCACAATATATAAACGGGTCGTTCCGAGTGGCGGTGGGTCTCATGGTCATGGCCGCGGAGAGGGATCTCCCGATGAGTGTCCAAACCTTTGAGGAACTCACAATGGCATCGAACATGAAGAACGGCTATTTCTCCGTGAAGATGCGACCGGGTTTAGGCGTTCTGCTAAGCCCCCCGAAAAAGACCGACTACTGGCAGCGTTGGTACTTCTATGTGAAGTCGGACGAAAGTGCATTTGAAGAACCACCGGGCGAGGACTTTAGGGTCCTTTGGAACTCGAGTTTTGGTAGAATACTTTTCCGAGCCAGGTTGTATACGTTCCGAATCTAACCTTCTTTCTTTTTTCCGTTTGTGTTTTCGCAGTTCAACATTCCAACACAAGAGACTATCCTGAAGACTTCCTCGGCGTTGTTCGAGAGCTCGCTCGTGCCACACCTCTTCGTTGGACCACCGTCTCATTCTCGCGGATAGATCGGTTATTGCCACGTATAACCCGAGGTACCATGAATCTCCCATTCTTATTTGCTTTGTCCGCTATCTCTGCCATTCCAATGCTGACCGTCGTGGCTTTCCCTCTTGTCCTTTTAGTTGATTGGAGATCCGACCTACCTGCCGAAGTACGAGATCGCAACAGGCTGTCCATCTCTTTCAAAGATCCCTCCTCTCCTCCGAAGAAAAGAAGAAAGAAGAATATGAAGGATATCTCGAGTCTTTGCGATATCTTGGAAAATGAGATCAAAAACGTGGCCCCTCCGCAGGCGCATGCTGACGTCAATGATGACGCAGCAAACACACCTCGAGGGGCGGTCAGAACTACGGTTGCTCGGGACGACAACGAGACTCCTCCAGTAGACAAGGCTAGTTCGCTGTCGAGGAAAAGGAAAAGATCGTCCTCCGACGTGCCCGATGGATCAGCGGTCGAAGAGACGGAAACTGTCCACGAGGAGGCGCCTCCCGTTGACAGGGAGAACGAACAGGCCCCGACGGTTCCAACTACCAGAGTCGTTGCCGATGATCCGACTTCTAAGATTCGTCCCGTCGATCAACAGGGAACTGGTGGGGAGCCGTATACCGTTCATGATCTTCCGTTTGAACCCGATGCTATCATTGAGGAGGAAACTAAGGCTACTATGACGGAAACAGAGGAGACGGCTGCATCGAAGAGCAAGAAGAAGAAGAAAAAGAGTAAGAAGTCCAGGTCTTCTGGAGAAGGTGATCCTTCAGAGCAGAGCTTGGTCCCGAGCAGCGGTAACGAACCAGCTCCCGAGAACGCCGCACCGACCCCTGCCGCTATTGACAATCCACCTGTCGTGACTGCCACGGTTCCTAGGACCGCGAGGGTTGCCTTGGAGAAGGGGGCGACACTTCCTCGACGTGCCTCGAAAGGATTTACCGACAAGGTCGACTTTCACCACAACGACGTCTCTCCCCTGTGCTCGATGCCAAGAAAGTGTGCGGATCTTGTCCGTCCAATTCGGGGGGGGGGGTCCAAGGGAGCTCCCTCCGGTCTCGAAGTTGATATTTGCGGAAGAATTCGTCGATTCTTCTGGTGCGGACATCTTTGTTAGTTTGTTTCTTCTTGCTTTCGGTCCTGTACTCTAACACTTCTCTTAATCGTTCTCCTGATTCTGGTTTCTTGCAAGCCATGGATCGGAAGACTTACATCATGGAGAAGTATGATCGAGCCTTCAGGTAGTCTAGGGACAAGTGCAAGGATCTCGAGGCCCAAGTTCAAAAGGCTGAGAAGAGAGTTGCTTCAAGGGATTTCCTTTTGGAGAAGCAGAAGAAGGATGTGCTCGAAGCGACCTAGAAAATCCTAGAAGGGAGGGATAGAGCGGTTGCTCGCAGTCGCGAGTATGAAAAGAGGACCGATGCTCTTGAAGAGGAAGTGAGGGTTGCTCGGGAAGCGTTGGCTAACTCGGAGCGCGAGAAAGCTGCAATGGCCGAGAGCATCAAGGAGAGGGACGAAGAACTTAAGAGACTGCGACAGTGTCGCGCTCATGAAGTTACCCTAGAGAGGGTCCGGGTTCAGACTGCGTATATCTCGAAGTTCCAACGCCACTTCGAGAGTACCCGGGACAACTTGTCTCGGCGTGATTCTTACGAGGAGAAGCACCAGCTATTCGGTCAAGCCTCCGGTGTCAGGGATTGCCTCGAAATGATTAGCAAAAACGGGCATCCCATCCCGAGAAATATCATCGGAGTCTTCGATGCCAAAGCTTCGATGTACAAGGCCGAGATGCCCAGCTTAGAGGTGGGAGATCTTCCCGGTTCCAGCCTGACGTTGTCTCCTTTGGTGCTCCCATCGCAGTTCGTAGATGAGCGCCTCATGTCCGGGATTGACCATTTCGGCTCCAACTCAAGGCTAATTAATTCTTCGATCGCTCGGGGCCTCAGAAGCCCGCAAGATGATCGTCCTGCTTTGCTTGAGAGCTTCCCAAGACTCCGTCATGGAAGTTAACACGACGTTGCCAACGGGCCCGGTCCCCGTGGCTGACCAAACGGAGGGAGACCCAGCCATGATAAGAGACGACTCCGAGAAATGAGTCGATGGTGCTGAAAATCTTATCGCCTCGGATACAGCTGCTCTGGCCTCGGACTTAGAAAATCCAGAGGATCTCGCACCGAACGTGACTCAAGAGACTCTGGAGGGGACTAATCTTGGAGACGAGGAGGTCAACGTCGAGACTTGAGCTTGGGAACGTTGCCCGCTTCTTTTCTGTAATCTCGGTTAAAAACCTTATCTGATGTAGGGTTGCCGTTAGGCTTGTATTGTATGAACTGTTCATCAAACTCGTGTTGTATGAATCACTTTTCTTTATGTTGAATCGAAGTGTTTTTCAAAGAATTGACACTGAATGGGCTTGAGGGAAGCCCTTTAGGATATCTTCGTCAACGAACATTCATCATAAGAATTAGTTAAGTATGTAAAATGAAAGTGTTCGATCTGCTTGACGGATATCTCGTGTGTTTCTGATGAGAAATGGAACGAATAGAGGAATTTTAGGGGGGACTCCTATTAACGAAAATCCATTACAACAACTGATTAGATGCGTAAAGTAGAAATATTTGTTTCGTCCACTGTTCCCAGTCTACTGATCCCAAGGGATGTCTGCGCTTTTGGGGGACGCATCGAAGTCAAATGGGACTCTTCCTCGGGGAAAACTCATTACACCCGGGTGCCGGTCTAATGTGAGTCTTGTTCGGTCTTGTTGAGAGGTGTTCGTAAGTGGGAAGGATGGACCTTGTTCCGAGCACGAGTGGGTCGCCGTGGCCTTTTGTGGATACATGTGTGCGGCTGCCGTCGTGTCAGTTCCGGGTGAGCCAGCCATATGCTTTTGGTTGGGGTATGACTGGACCCTTGGGAGGGCTGCCTACAAACCTTGTTAAAGGATCAAGTCATTCGTATTTCGCTTTTGTCCGAACAAAAGTGGCCGGGGCGCATTTGTTCAGATGAGAAAAAGTGGTATGGGGGTGCATTTGCTCAGTGATAATAGATATACGTATATATCTCCTTTTTTTACGAAAGAAGTTTAGGCGTGGTAACGCTTTAGGTTGAGAGAATTCCAGGCTCTCGGGACCGGCTCTCTTGACGATGTCTCGAGTCGATACACACCCGGTTTGACAACCTTGGTGACTTTGTATGGACCTTCCCAGTTGGTTCCTAGCTTGCCGGCTCCTTATTCCTTCGTGTTATCAAACACATTTCACAGCACGAGGTCGCCGAGTTCCAGTGGTCGCGTGTGAACCTTCTTGTTGTAGTAACTTTGGATTTGGTTTTGGTCATTCTGGATTCGGAGTAGTGCTTGGTCGCGACGTTCTTTGCGCTGATCTAAAGAGTGAAGCATCATTTCTTCGTTAACTTCCTCGTTCTGTGGGAGCTTTGCTTGGCGTAGACTTGTTACATTGACCTCCGCGGGTGCCATTGCCTCAACCCCGTAAGCAAGAGAGAAAGGCGTGACTTTGGTCACGCCCGAGGGGTGGTTCTATGTGACCATTAGACACCATCCAATTTATCGGCCCAGCAGCCCTTTTTGAGGTCCAAACGCTTCTTTATGCCATCGAGAATTGTCTTGTTCGTTGCTTCTGCTTGGCCATTTCCCTGCGGGTGTCTCGGGGTTGAAGGGCTTAGTCGGATTCTCCACCGATCACAGAAGCCCCGAAACTTATTGGAGATGAACTGCGATCTGTTGTCCATGACAATTTCGTATGGGAGACCGTGGCGACAGCTGATGTTCTTCCAGAGGAATCCCTGCACTTCGTTATCGGTGACATGAATAAAGACCTCAGCTTCGACCCACTTAGTAAAGTAGTCGGTCATAACGAGAACAAAGCGTCATTGGTGGGAGCTCGGCATGGGTCCAATGATATCCAGCGCCCATCGCATAAATGGATAAGGTGCGGTGGCTGTTTGGAGGAGCTCGGTAGGTTGGTGGATTATGTGCGCGTGTCGTTGGCATTTGTCGCAGCGACGAGCATAGGATTCGCAGTCGGCAACCATTGATAGCCAGAAGAAGCCCAAATTTTTCACTTTGAGTGCTAACGCTCGCCCTCCCAAATGGTTACCTGCTGCCCCTTCGTGAGTCTCGGCCATAACAAGACGGGTTTCCTTGCCATTCAGGCAACGGAGCATGACTTTGTTAGCTGTCCAGCGATAGAGGAGCCCGTCGGTTAGCACGTAATTCGTACTCTTGGTCTTGATGCGGCGAGCTAACCACTTTTCAGGATGTAACATGCCGTCGGCGAGGTAGGCGATGATCGGTGTTCGCCAGTCAGGAAACTCTTGGTCAGGTTGATCGTTATTGATCGGGAAATCGGTTTTGTCGTTGTGAATCTCGCTCGGGCCATCATCAATATCCATCTGATCGGAGATTGAAGCGATGGATGAGCTTGGCTCCATAACAACAGTTATGCTCGGATTATCAATCTTATGTATGGGTATGGTTCGCTTAACCTGATTGTGGAGTTTGCTGCCGAGAGCGGTGAGTGCTTCCGCGCATACGTTTTCCCCCTGGGGGACTTTCGTTAGTTCGAAGAATTTGAAATCTTTGGTAAGGTCGTGGAGAAGCTTGAGATAGGCATCAATGCGCTCGTTCCGGACGTCATAGTCCCCGTGGTACTGACTAGCGACGAGTTGTGAATCACAGTAAGCGCTCAGACGCTTTGTGCGGACTGCCTTCACGAGGCGCAAGCCGGCGGTTAGTGATTCGTATTCGGCTTCGCTGTTAGAAGCGTTGAAGCAAAAGGTGAATGACTGTCGGATAAGTTCGCCGGTGGGAAACTGATGTTGTACTCCTGTACCTGATCTCCTAGTGTTCGACGATCCATCGACATGCAATATCCAATTTTGGTCGGGTATCACCAACACCTGCTCGAGGTCGGGATCGAGCTCGACCATTAAGTCGGCGAGTACTTGTAACTTTAAGGTGGCGTGGTTCATGTAGGTTATGTCGTACTCTCTAAGTTCAATTGCCCACTTCGACAATCTGCCTGACTGGTTAGTGTTATGCATTACGGTTCGCAGTGGTTGATCCGTGAGGATCTCGATGGTATGCGACTGGAAATAAGGGCAGAGTTTCCGAGCGGAAGTGATGACCGCAAGTGCCATCTTCTCAAGTGTCGGGTAACGTGTCTTGGGATCTTTCATGCGCTTGGTCATGTAGAAGATTGGTTTCTGATCTCCTCGGTTGTCCTTTATCAGGACACTGCTGACGGCTTTTGAAGAAACCGCGGTGTACAGGGACAAGATGTCTACGTCATCCGGCTTGACGAAGACCGGCGGCGTCGTTAAATATTGCTTGAGCTGCATGAAAGCCTCCTCGCATTTATCATCCCATATGAAGCGTTTGTTACCGCGGAGGAGCTCGTAGAAAGGAAGGCACTTATTTGTGGATCGTGATATGAATCGGTTCAGGGTTGCGACACGACCAGTCAAACGCTGAACTTCGCGAGCATTCTTTGGACTTGGGAGATCGAGGACTGCAGAGATTTGTTTCGGGTTAGCCTCGATTCCCTGCTGAGTAACGATATAACCGAGGAACTCGCCTGATGTGACTCTGAAGGTACATTTTGCTGGATTGAGCTTCATGCCGTACGCGTTCAAGACTTCAAAACATTCCCGCAGGTGATCAAGGTGGTCGTCTGCCCGGAGGGACTTGACGAGCATATCTTCAATGTAAACCTCCATTGTTCGTCCGAGCTTGTCAGCGAACATCTTATTGACGAGTCGTTGATACGTTGCTCCAGCATTCTTTAGGCCGAATGGCATGACTTTGTAATAGTACGTTCCGCGGTCGGTAATGAAAGAAGTTTTTTCCCGATCGTCGGGGTGCATCATAATCTGGTTATAACCGGAGAAAGCGTCCATGAAGGTGAGGAGCTCGTGCCCGGCTGTTGCCTCTACGAGTCGATCAATATGAGGAAGTGGGAAACTATCTTTGGGGCAGGCTTTGTTGAGATCTGTGAAATCAACGCAGACTCGCCACTTCCCGCTTTTCTTCTTGACCACCACCAGGTTGGCGAGCCATTCCGGGTATCGGACTTCGATGATCGATCCGGCATCCAGGAGGCGATCGACCTCGTCGTTGACCGCTTTTGCTCACTCGGAACCGATTCGGTGGCGTTTCTGCCTGATAGGTTTAAACGTCGGGTCGACATGGAGCTCATGAGTGGTGATTGTCAGGTCGATTCCCTTCATATCGGAGGTTGTCCAGGCCAATGTGGAAGCGTTTTGTCGAAGGAAGGCGACGATGCACTCCTTCATCTTATCCAGTAGGTAGGCTCCTATGCGGACTATCTTGCTTGGGTCATTTTTCGTCGAGAACAACCTCGGTGATTCTTCCTTCTGTGGGTAGATTTTGTGAACGGGCTTTGATACGACGTTGACATGGGAATTCTCCCGTTGGAGCTTAACAGCAGCGACCAACAGTTCGCGAGCTGCCTGCTGATCACCTCGCAACGTACGGATCCGACAATCGTTTCCCGGAAACTTCACGCATTGGTGCAGGGTGGACGAAATCGCCTTCATAAAATGGAGTCAAGGAGTCCCGAGTATTACATGGTAAGGTGCGACAGTATTGATTACCGAGAATTTCACGGTCTTCGTTACTCCTCCTGCGTACACGGGGAGGCGAATTGTTCCTATCATTTCTTCGGAAACCCCGTTGAAGCCCGTAAGAGTTCGGTTGGACGGCTTCATCTGTCAAAGGTAAATGTCCATTTTCTCAAAGGTGCTGAGGAAAAAGAAATCCACCAAACTACTTGTATCGATCAGAACTTTTGTGACGTATTGATTACCGAGAATTTCACGGTCTTCGTTACTCCTCCTGCGTACACGGGGAGGCGAATTGATCCTATCATTTCTTCGGAAACCCCGTTGAAGCCCGTAAGAGTTCGGTTGGCCGGCTTCATCTGTCGAAGGTAAATGTCCATTTTCTCAAGGGTGCTGAGGAAAAAGAGATCCACCAAACTACCTGTATCGATCAGGACTTTTGTGACGTAGCATTCTCCGAACTTGACCTCCACCAGAAAAGGATCGTTGTGTGGCATGTCCACACCGACGGCATCTGCGGGCGAGAAAGTAATAGGTGGACTGTCTTCTGGTTTGGACGGCCATTTTTTGGAAGTGATAGCTTGACGTTGGTGGGTTTTTACAGATCGGACCTAGTCTCCACATGGGGGGAGCCACCCATAATGACGTTTAATCAAGTATCATGCGCTGTCTCTGCTCGCTTCTGGGAAGATTCGACACGAGTGGTGGGAGCTTTCTTTTGATCGAGCAGTTGACGTAAATCTGGTGCCTTCAACTTTTCTAGCGTGTGTCGCAGGTCTTCGGTAATATATCGAGGAACATCAGTCGAGGTAGTGTTGGGGCTGCTCTGCTTTCTTGCTTTCTTCGTGTTAAGCTGATCTCAAAGGTCGGTAGAGTGTGTCCCCTTACGACGGGCGTTGAGATATGCTCTGAGATCAGAAGGTCCGGTGTCATCGTCCGATGATAATTCCCTTCAGGAGAGGATGACTTGGATCCGTTTCCTGTTTTTGGGTTGTTCCTCGTCGGCATCTTGATCATCTCGGAGATGACCCGCAGCGTTTTCGTCGTCGGACGCTCCCGGGCGAGCTTCTCCCTCACGACGAGACTTGTAGTTTGTTTTTTGGATTTCTTGTCCTTGTTTTTGCTCCAGCTCTTATCGGTGTTAGTCCTCGGCTTTGGAGGCTCGGCTTCTATCTGCCCAGCTGCGTACTTTGCAATGAAGGGCTCGCCTAGATGTCTGCAATCTTTGGTATCATGACTCTTTGTGTTGTGATACTTGCAGAATTTGTTAGTTTCGTTTTTGCGTGGGGACTTAGATCCAGATGGTGACTCAGCGCCGTCGTCTTCGCGATAATTTTCATCCTTTTCCCCGAACTACGACAGTGGACGGGTGAGATTCGTCTCCATCAACATGGTAAATGTACCCTTTCTTATGGTCGTTGCGGTCCCCTGTGGAATGCTGACGAGGTTCTTGGCGCGTATCTTGTCGGGAGTCGTGATTCCTCGTTGTCCCTGATTTATCCGAGTTGCGTTTGTTAAGTATTGCCCGAGTATCTTCTTCCATGCGGATGAAATTGTGTGAACGGGCGATAGCGTCCTCCAGTGAGGTCGTCGGACTACGGTAGAGATCTTGTCGGAACGTTGAATGAACGTACAGTGCGTTCTGGAGTGCATCGACGGCCATGCTGTATGGGGCATTCACTTTAGAGGCCAAAGTTTTGAACTTGCCCATGAATTCTTTGAGACTCTGTCCGGAAGTTTGCGACATCTTCCAGAGGTCGGAGGCAGTGGCTCCTTGACGGGTGAACATGATGTAGTGCTTTAAGAAAACAGAAGACAAGTCATGGAAACTGTCGATGGAGTTCTCCGTTAGTCGGGAAAACCATGTCAATGCCGGCCCGGTGAGGCTTTCGACAAAGAGCTGGCAAAGACTGACATCTCTTTCTTCATCTGAGAATCGTGACCTTCCCATCACGATATGGAAAGCGGTCACGTGATCCGTCGGGTCGCTCTCGCCGGCATAGGTTGGAAGTCGGAGTTTTTCAGTCAGGCGGATCTTGACGCTACTTATTCATGCTGTGAAAGGAGTGCGTAATGACTCGACGAGGGCATGATCGATTTGTGGTGCAGCACTCGTAGCATGGTGGATCTGAGACGTTATGGTCTGGAGCGGCAGCTTGAGCTTGGCTATTTTTCGTGCAGTCTAGGGGTCCGAACCGCTAGCCGGTTGAACAGAATCATCCGTCGGGGTTTCTTCTGGTTGCATCGGCTGGTTGGCCGGAGTCGGTGTAAGATTGGTGTTAAAGAGAAACCGGCGTGTCGAAGCGATGTCTCTGACTGCTCCTTCGGGTGATGAAAAGATGGCGGCAAGGGCTGCGAGCTGGGCGTTAGTCTCTTTCTGGGTTTCGTCTTGTTGAGCGAGGCGGGCCATGACGGAGTCCATGAAGTTTTCTTGAGTCGGGGCGACCGGGGTCTCCTCTGGTTGGTTCCCGGAAGAGTCTTCTTCGTTCGCCATGTTCGTCACACTACTTCGTTATGCCCAACGGTGGGCGCCAACTGTTTGAACCGAGTTTGGTGATAACAAGTAAATGATCGACGGAAACTCGTCGGTGGGTTATTACGAAGGTGCGAACAGACAAATGGAATAAATAACAGTTTATTGATCGAAGAGAAAGTGAATACAAAGAGAACGCCAGTGCTTGGGAGCTACCGGAATAGTACGGACAGATCTAAGAGCAACAGATGAGTAAGACCCTAGTTTTACTGCCGCCTAGTTAGTCTATTTTCGGATCCCTTCTAAGTTTGGTATCTCTTCACCTTTATAGGTGTTCGTACGGACAACCCAATGGGGCCATCTCTTTTTCTCCGTGGGCTTTTAAATGAGCCGAACCGACCTGCTCGGTACGGAACGATGACGTGTACAACCGTCCCAAATTCCTTGTCGTCTTGCGGGCACAAACTCTCCTCGTGTACTCGGGCCGGGTAACGAGCCACAGCCTTTATTCGATGGGCCTTGAATGTAGGATATAAATCCGTCCCCTACAATCACTTATGGATAGTGTTTGTTGACCATTGTTGGGGAATGGTTTTAGTTCGATTGACTGAAACTGATGCATGCTTGATTTTTATTCTTTCACTGGAATATTCTTGTGCTGATACGGCTGAGCTGATTCACCAAAACGAGAAAACAAACAAGAAGCTAACGGGAAAGAGCCGGAAATTTGTGAAGCTTATGTTTTTGAGAAAGGGCTTCGTTTGTGAAGCTTATGTTGCTTTGAAAGTCAAACTTGAAACGGTTGGAAATCTCATCCACAAGTTAGTTCCTCCTAAAAACAATGAGGTTGTTTTCTTTTCTTTTTACCATTAAGTTCGTTTCCATTTTGTCACGACATAAAAGAAGAGCGATTTGTATAAGAGTTTGGTGTCTTTGATTAATTACCCTGGTGACCTAATGTGATTATTGTCCTCAGTCTCTAATAAGTATAGTGAGTGGATAAGCTAGTGATCTCTAGAAGTCACCATAAGTGATCTAAAAGAAGGTTACTATAACTTATTAGATCCTAAATATATATAAGCACAATGGATTTAGTGATATCTAACAATCTAAATATAACTTATTAGTGAACTCTAATAATCTATATTCATGGAATGATATTAGATACAGTAGTCTACCTCGATTGATTGATGGTTCTACTGAGCCTTGGAAGTGAAATCTAACACTAACTAAAGAAAGTCAGACATAATCCCTACATAATTGCACATTAATATTTGAATTGTCTTGAAGATCATGTTGTAATTTTGAGCGTTTCCTAAAATTGAATTTGATCATTGTTGGCTATATTTAGCAGTTGAGAAGGCCAAGTTCTACTACATACATAGCTGGATTCTTTGTCATTGTATCTTCAGGTTAATTCAGTCGGTACGTATAGGTGGTGGAATAGTCTCCCCCATAAAACCCACTGAATAATGGACTCGGTCCAGTCGGGTTCCGGCCCAGCGAGGTAACATCTCATTGATTAGCGAGCAAGTTTAGCTTAACTCAGATAATCTCCGCGATTAACCGATTTAACAACACTTAGCTGAGGTACTTACCTTAACTGGCCGACCGAGGCCCATTTGACAAAAATGCCTTCCATACATGCGACCAACTCGCTAGGTCAAGAGAGTGCCGCTATAAAAGGAAGAGACAGGTGAACAAGAAGGGGATCCGAAATCAGAATTACTCACAAGGCGGCAAGAATTAGGGTTTTCACTCTTGTACTTTCCTTCCGACTTGTACGGCACGGCTGAGCTCTCCGAGCGCCGCCGCCTCGCCTCTCATTTCCTTATTTGTAAACTGAACTCTTTGATCAATAAAACTATTCTTCCACTCATAAATAGTAAAACGCCTTTGAAATAACCCACAGACGAGTCCAGTCACTCTCTTAGTGATAAGACAAAACTCAGTTCGAAGAGTTGGCGCCCACCGTGGGGCATAACAAAGTAGCGTCAACACAGGATGAGTTCGAGTAACGATTCAACCTCCGGAAAAGAGGGGGATGCCATAGCACCGACCTCAGGCGCCGCCGTACCACTCGCTCCGACGCTCGTCGACTCTGTCATGGAGCGCCTCGCTCACCAAGACGAAGCCCAGAAGACGACAAACGATCACCTCGCGGCTATCGCCGTCATACTCGCAAACCCAGACGGTGCCGGAGGACACCTTTCAACGGCCCGACGATTTCTCTTCAACACAAAACCTACCCCTACTCAAGCTAACCAGCCCATCATGCCGACTGGACTCCCGGACGACTCCGCGCAACCGGGAAACAGCCCAGATATGCAAACTGTCCAGGAAATAGCCGCTCTCAAGCAAGCTCTCCTCGAAATAAACTCGAAGATTCACGTAGTCACGACCTCTTCCCCACTCATCGAAAGCGTCCTCTCGGACACCCTCCAAACTCCGTTCACTAGCAGGATAACCAACGTAAGACTCCGCAAGATGGACAAGATCCGCTTGCCGACGTAGGATGGTCTCTCGGATCCAACAGTCCACATCACTTCTCCGACGAAGAAAGGGACGCTGGCTATTGCCAACTCTTCTTCGAGAGTCTAACCGGTATGGCCCTCACGTGGTTTACCGGCTTGCCGGAAAACTCAGTCGACAGTTTTCACGACCTATCATCTTTCTTCTTAAAGAACTACATAATGTTCACGCGCGAGGAAGCCACCGCTTCAGATCTCTGGAACCTCTCCCAAGCACAAGGGCAGAGCCTTCACAGCTTCATGGAAAAGTTTAAGGGCATTGTGTCCAAAGTCAAAGTCCCGGACAGCACTGCTGTCGACGCCCTTATGAACACTTTGTACGTGCACTCCAAGTTCCGAGACGACCTGTATCGCCACCCAACCAAATCCCTCTATGACGCCATTCTTCGGTCTAATAACTTCATCCCTATGGAAGAAGATACCAAAGCAATCATCAGCAAGCAGAATGCAACGAAGCAAGCGTCATCTAAGAGCAGTGACACCCGTCCAGAATCGCGACAGCACGCCCCAAGCGACAAAGCGAACCCGAAGAAAAGCTTTGTCTACATGGTCGACGAGGACAACCTCCTGGGCTCAACACTCGTGGTCCGAGCAAAAGAATGGAACCACTGGGATAGGACATATGACGACCAAAAGACACCAAGCACGTCCGAAGCATCAGGGTCAAAACCTGAAGAACAAGAGAAATACTGCTCCTACCAGAAAAGCAAGAAGCACGACACAAAGGAATGCAAAGTTCTGTATGAGCATTTCCTCTCCTATGTCGCCAGCAGTAAATTTGACATCGAACCTCCTAAGGCCAAACCAAAGGAGAACAGCTGGAGAAAAAATAAAGACAAGAAGGCTCGAAAGTCCCAAGCCAAGGCTCCACGTGTCGAGCAAAAGACGAATGCCGAGGAAGCCGCTCCCAAAACACAAGAAAAGGAAGACTCATCCGCCGAGGAAGAGCAGCGGAGAAACCGACGACGAGTCAAAGTCATCCTCACACGCCCAAGCTCAACGGCAGACAGCGAGCCCGAACTCACCCAAGAAGATCTGCGTATGTATATCAACAAACATCCTACCGAACAAGGCAGTCTGTGTGGGAACCGAAATTCACACTTGTCAATTTCCGTTAAATAAGGAAACTTAGGAAAACCCTAATTTTCCAGAGGAACCGGATCTCTGTGAAAGCCAACGACAAGTAACCAAATAAATGCGGAAAAATACGAAAAACGTAATAAAACGAATTTAAATAAAATGTAGATCTTATTTCGATTTCGCGTAAGAGCGTTGCGATCATTACAAGGGTTTACAAAGGCTTTGGCCGCAGGGCCGTCAGCGAGTTATCAACATAAAAACCTTAAACCTAATTGAGTCGCAGCTCGATAACAAAAGACCGAAAAAGATAAGAAAAAGGATTTGAATGATTTCGGACTGAACCTTATGAAAGGCTGCCTACGTACCCCTTTCGAGGATCAAGTCGAACGTAGTTCAGTTGATAGAGCTGGACCAGAGATCGAAACGCCTAGGCGAGTTCGTCTAGTAATTGAGCGCTAGTCATAGAAACCGAACTTGTCGAGAAAAAGCCTAAGTTTCTAAGTGCGGAAAATTCTAAGTCTACAAAAGTTGTAAAAGTCTCAGATGAGAGCTCTGAAAATCGTCCCTCTGCTTCTGCCCTATGCCTCTTGCATATATACTCCCTTCCTAGGCGGTTTAGTCTTTCCATTTCGCCCAGACTCAAGTTTAATGGGAATCTTCCATTTATCTCGATCTTTCCTTTTTTCCCGCGGAAATCTTCTATTTATCCTTATACCTGACATTTATCTTCAAGTTTGACATTTATCTTCTTTCTGCGAGTAAATCGCCAAAACGTCGTCGTATCTTCGGGTTGGACTTCGTTAAAAGTCGCGAGTGGCTTTTATCGCGTTTTATGACTTTCCGAGCCGTTTTGCGATAAATCCGTTTTACGACTTTAGACGAGATCGTTTCTGGATACGATGCCGTTTTTAGATAAGTTTCTCGAGTTAATCGTAAAGCAAAGCAATGTTCGATGTTTTGATTAATCATTGCCGTTTTCTACGATTTACTCGGGGTTTTATTAAAAACGCGTTTTGTACGATTTTTACGAAAAATCTCAAATAAATCGTATAGTTTAGGCAATATTCGGTGTTTCGTTTAACCGTTTCCGTTTTATACGATTTCCTCGAGTTCATTTCGAGAAAACAAAGTTTTACGGTTTTTATCGTAAAACTTGAACGATAAGACGGATCGAGACGAAACGGGAGACATTTCGACCGTGATTCGGAATATGATCGTGTCGAAGGACGTATTCCTTGAATCAAGGATGAGGGAGATCAAGGCTCGAGATGGTCAGCTCGACGTACGGCGAGCTAGTTCAGCTTGGCCAGGTTGCCATATCGCGACTAGGTGATAAAAACCTGTGGGGAAAAGTCAGTAGTTCGCCTGCTGGCGAACTACGCCGGGCCGGCTTAGTTCACCAAGAGGCGAACAAGTGGAGAGGCTCCTAGTTCGCCTGCTGGCGAACTAGTCGTGACTAGTTCGTGTTTAGCGGCGATTTTGATTTTTCGCGGTTTTGTAAAACGATTTCTCGAGTTTTATAAAACGATTCTCGAGTTTTATAAAACGATCTTTGAGTTTTATAAAACGGCTTCTCGAGTTTTATAAAACGATCCTCGAGTTTTATAAAACTATCTTTGAGTTTTATAAAACGGCTTCTCGAGTTTTATAAAAGGATCTTCGAGTTTTATAAAACGATCTTCGAGTTTTATAAAACGATCTTCGAGTTTTATAAAACGGCTTCTCGAGTTTTATAAAACGATCTTCGAGTTTTATAAAACGGCTTCTCGAGTTTTATAAAACGATCTTCGAGTTTTATAAAATGGCTTCTCGAGTTTTATAAAACGATCTTCGAGTTTTATAAAACGATCTTCGAGTTTTATAAAACGGCTTCTCGAGTTTTATAAAATGATCCTCGAGTTTTATAAAACGATCTTCGAGTTTTATAAAACGGCTTCTCGAGTTTTATAAAACGATCCTCGAGTTTTATAAAACTATCTTTGAGTTTTATAAAACGGCTTCTCGAGTTTTATAAAAGGATCTTCGAGTTTTATAAAACGATCTTCGAGTTTTATAAAACGATCTTCGAGTTTTATAAAACAGCTTCTCGAGTTTTATAAAACGATCTTCGAGTTTTATAAAACGGCTTCTCGAGTTTTATAAAACGATCTTCGAGTTTTATAAAATGGCTTCTCAAGTTTTATAAAACGATCTTCGAGTTTTATAAAACGGTCTTCTAGTTTTATAAAACGGCTTCTCGAGTTTTATAAAATGATCCTCGAGTTTTATAAAACGATCTTCGAGTTTTATAAAACGGCTTCTCGAGTTTTATAAAACGATCTTTGAGTTTTATAAAACAATCTTCGAGTTTTATAAAACGGCTTCTCAAGTTTTATAAAACGATCTTCGAGTTTTATAAAACGGCTTCTCGAGTTTTATAAAACGATCCTCGAGTTTTATAAAATGATTCTTCGAGTTTTATAAAACGATTCTCGAATTTTATAAAACGATCCTCGGGTTTTATAAAACGTTTCTCAAGTTTTATAAAACGATCCTCAGGTTTTATAAAACGATTCTCGAGTTTTATAAAACGATCCTCGAGTTTTATAAAGCGATCCTCGAGTTTTATAAAACGATTCTTCGGATTTTATAAAACGATTCCTTTTATATTTCTGCGGGGAGTTTCGGCCGTTGATTCCATCGTACCGATTTTGAACCCAACAGTTAGCCCCCCAGCTCGTAAGAATCTTGAGCCTTTAGCGTAAGGTTCTTGCGAGTGGTTAACCAGTTTTAGTTAAGTTAGGCGGATTAATGGTTGGAAAGGTCCGTTGAAAGTGATCTTTCCACTCTCCAGGGAGCGGAAAGCGTTTAAGATTAGGGCTGCGCCTTATGAAGGCTGCCTTCGTACCCTTTTGAGGGGATCAAGCCTTTCGTAGTTCGTTTCGGAGTTAAGGTTCGTATGACCTGTTTCCTAGCAAGACCTTTACGGTCTAGTTATATGTTGTGTAGGAATTATCGAGCATATTGATGTCGATGGCATCTGGACCTTTGCCGGCCTTGAGACTAGCCTCGTAGGCCGTTTGGTCTGGCCGAGTGTGGCCGTTATAGTTTTTGGACTGGCCGTGTGCGGCTCTGAGTCCTTGCCGCTTTTGCGGCTTTATTAAAATTCAGTTTTCATTTTTAAGAGCGTGTTTTTATTCGTATGAATGTAGCGGGAAGATTTTGAGTTGATATTGAGGGAGGTCCGCGAGTTGTCGTCTCGCATTCCTTTTTCCCTTAGTGTATCGCCTTGTTGGTTTGCCCGTTTTAGGATATTTAGTAAATCGAGTGAGCGTTTAGATATAGACGAAGAGACATGCCTTTAGGATCTCGATTCATGCCTTGAGACGTTAGCGACCAGTGTGCTGGGTTTAGGGCAACACCTAGGTTTACTTTCGGATTGAGGCTATGCGATGACTAGTCGGCTTTTGTTTTGCCTGTTGCGATTTTAACCTGATTCCATACCGATTTAGAATCCGCGATAGGTTCTCGGCTTATATGATTCGTCTGGTTGGAACCGAGCATCTCACCGGGAACAATTTCTAATTTGCCCGGAAGTGCTGACCAAAAGTTTGGATTTCTTTTATAGCGCTATTACCCTTGTGTCGGGTGTTCGAGAGCTATCTCTGCGAGATAACTTAAGTTTGTTTAGGATTGTTGCGAGTTTGTTGTGATCAGCAACAAACTTTTTAGGCGATAAATGTTTACGTTGTTTTGGCCTTCGCGAAGGATACGTACGTTAAGAAGTTTTGCGTAATTTTATAGTCGCGGACAGAGTGTTAGGTCTTCCAAGAAAATGACTTTATCGAGGAAGGTATTTATGTCGAAAAACTAATCTCCGGGCGTCTGCGACGTCTCGCAGTGCCGAAAGTTGGTTTTTATTTTATATGCCGTGTTTCGTGTTTGGAACGTTTGCGGGCTCGAATATGTTGCGCGGTGTTGCGAGGGTTTTGTCTTAACCCTGCTTTGCAGTAACACTTTGTTTCGGTTGCGGATATTCGCAATTAAAACTTACATTCCTGTTTCGATGTTAGGTAGTTTTACGATTTGTGCTAGAGAAATTAGGACCGAGAGGTCGCGTAAGTTGTTTCCCCGAAACGAAGCATTTTTTTTTACGGTGCTTTGTGAAGTGTTGAACTTCCGAGATTCGTACGGCTTTAGGAGCTCTGGTACGAGTGTTTTCTTATACGTCGGATTTTGTAGGCAACTTGCTTCGGGAATATAGTGAATCGCGAAAATACAGAACTTAGCCGATTTTCGACAAGTTTGCATTATCCGTTGAAAGTATTGGTTTGGCGTGAAGGTTGTGTTCAGCCTCACAGCCAAGGTCGTATTTGGTAGAGGATTAGACCACGACACTTTCGTGCCATCGAAAAGGTCGAGTCGGTTTGTAAACTTGGCATTGAAGTGAAGCGCGATCGGACAATAGCCAAGTAGCGTTTGTCGAGCTTGATCTGCCAAGTATGCCCGTGTTTATAGAAAACGTTTTTCCGTTTTATGTTTGATTTCTACGGTGAAAGTTTCGTATAAACTCTCCTATGTATGGAAGTTGTTTTTTTCTTTACTTTTTTTTTTTTACTCGAGGGAGACAGATCCTAAGAAGCTTGATGCAGAGCCCGTGCGGAGTCGTTTGCAGGGCGGTCTCATTCTCGGATGTAAACGGGAGGAATGAGAGCGGATGCTCGTGAACCGATGGGCTAAAGAGTGAGATCTTTCAGATCGTGTCGCGAGGAGGCAAAGTTTAGACTGGCCGCCCAGTGCCAGATCGTATAGCTTGTCGTTTGCTTTTGGGATGATTTCGACGAGGCGTTGCATCGTTCGAATATTTTTCCGCTTATTTTAGAAAGCGTTTTCTTGATGTGAGAAAAAATGTTCGGCTAAAGAAGAAAGACGAGTTTCGTTTGAAGGATTGGGATGACTGACAATCCGGGTCGATTAAAGACCATGGTGGATAGGAGATGACTTGGAGCATGTCTGATTTACAAAAACTTCTAGGAGCGATTCGGTTTTAAGACAACGTCAGCTTCTCTAGCTCCCTCTTTCTTAGTTTCATCGATGATTTGGGATCGTCTATTCTTCGTTCTTCGTCTTTTGACTTACCAATCTTCGACGAATTACCGGCAAGAGTATCGGAGCGGGGAGAAGACTTAACCATCGGAGCTAATGTTCTTGTTTCTTCGTACTGCTGGTTTTATTTGGCTGACTAGGTGCGCTTCGTATATCAAAAAAATCAATCACGTGTTTATGATTGGATGTTTTCGACTTAGCGTGGCAGAGTTTCGTAAAACCGGATTGGGTTTAGAGAGTTCAAATTTCTCGTATAGTTTAGGTGACTTTGGTGTTAAGTCAACAGTTGCCATTTTAGACGATTGATTCGTACTTATACGAAGAAACAAGTCTTTGCGGTTTTGTCGTAAAATCCCGATGGAAATTCCGATTGAGACGAAACGAGAATCAGCTCGATCAAGACTCGAGAGAGAAACTCGAGGATTGGTTCAGCTCGACGTAGGGCAACTCGAGTGAACCCTTTCAGCTCGCCATGTGGCGATCTGGATGGTAAGAACCCTTGGGGCGAAGTCAGCGTCTCTTGGGCGAGCCAGGCGCTTAGTTCAGCTCGCTGTATGGCGAGCTAGCTAGCTCTACGTTCGGCGAGCTAAGACATTTGGCGCGGGTGATCTCGATTCGTCGGGTTGACTTGTTTTCGTCGTAGAATATCAACGGAAAGTCCGATTGAGACGAAACGAAAAGCAGTGCGATTTTTTTGTAGAGTACGATCAGGCTCACCGTAGCTATGAGTTGGATTGTGCGGACCCTCGGGGAAAAGTCAGTGCCTCTAGGACGAGGTGGAAAGCCGGTCAGCTCGCCAAGATGGCAAGCTAGGTTGCTTGGCGATCTCACCGTCTTTTCGGCTGGATGGTATTGCCCGATTCTGCGAGTAGCCTAAGGTTCTTCCGCGAGCAACCTAGGGTTTTGTCGCGAATAACCTAGGGTTTTTACGCGAACAACCAAGGATTTTGCCGTGAATAACCTACGGTTTTTCCGCGAGTTAACCTAGGATTTTTCCGCGAGTGACCTAGGGCTTTCTCCGCGAGTAACCTAGGGTTTTTCCGCGAACAACCTAGGGTTTTTCCGCGAGTTACCTAAGGATTTATTTCGCGAGTAACTTACGGTTTGTTCCGCGGTTTCTGGTAGAGCAAGTTTTATTTTTCCGAAAGGTTCTCGGAAAACGTCTTTTGCGTAACGAGTGAGATTTTTCCAACTCGGAAATAAGAAAAACACTACGGGGTTTGATAGATTTTATCGTTGCCCTTAGTGATCTGAGATAGAAATCGTGAGCTTGTTTTGTTGCTCTTCCCGGGGCGAAGAGTCGCGATTAGGTTTTCGATTTTGTTGAGTACTACAGCGTTTGCGCGGGCGTTGGCTGTACGAGTAGTCGCTGCTGGAGTTGTTTTACCAGCGTCTTTTTGCGAGTTGCGACTTTGTCTTTCATATATCCAGACATCGTTTTGATCAAGCGTTTTGCGGCTATGAGTAAGAGTAATCCGACCCCCCACCCCTCCTTCTAGCGCCAAACTGTGGGAACCGAAATTCACACTTGTCGATTTCCGTTAAATAAGGAAACTTAGGAAAACCCTAATTTTACAGAGGAACCGGATCTCTGCGAAAGCCAACGACAAGTAACCAAATAAATGCGGAAAAATACGAAAAACGTAATAAAATGAATTTAAATAAAATATAGATCTTATTTCGATTTCGCGTAAGAGCGTTGCGATCATTACAAGGGTTTTCAAAGGCTTTGGCCGCAGGGCAGTCAGCGAGTTATCAACATAAAAACCTTAAACCTAATCGAGTCGCAGCTCGATAACAAAAGATGGAAAAAGATAAGAAAAAGGATTTGAATGATTTTGGACTGAACCATATGAAAGGCTTCCTACGTACCCCTTTCGAGGATCAAGTCGAACGTAGTTCAGTTGATAGAGCTGGACCAGAGATCGAACCGCCTAGGCGAGTTCGTCTAGTAATTGAGCGCCAGTCATAGAAACCGAACTTGTCGAGAAAAAGCCTAAGTTTCTAAGTGCGGAAAATTCTAAGTCTAGAAAAGTTGTAAAAGTCTCAGATGAGAGCTCTGAAAATCGTGCCTCTGCTTCTGCCCTATGCCTCTTGCTTATATACTCCCTTCCTAGGCGGTTTAGTCTTTCCATTTCGCCCAGACTCGAGTTTAGGTCGCCAGCAGGCAAACTAGTGGAGAGGCTCCTAGTTCGCCTGCTGGCGAACTAGTCGTGACTAGTTCGCGTTTTGCGGCGATTTTGGTTTTTCGCGGTTTTGTAAAATGATTTCTCGAGTTTTATGAAACGATTCTCGAGTTTTATAAAACGATTCTCGAGTTTTATAAAACGAACTTCGAGTTTTATAAAACGGCTTCTCGAGTTTTATAAAACGATCCTCGAGTTTTATAAAACTATCTTCGAGTTTTATAAAATGGCTTCTCGAGTTTTATAAAACGATCTTCGAGTTTTATAAAATGATCTTCGAGTTTTATAAAACGGCTTCTCGAGTTTTATAAAACGATCTTCGAGTTTTATAAAACGGCTTCTCGAGTTTTA
>CAKOAT010176266.1:258122-292177 GCA_932364175.1 Eruca vesicaria subsp. sativa
ATAAAATGATCTTCGAGTTTTATAAAACGGCTTCTCGAGTTTTATAAAACGATCTTCGAGTTTTATAAAACGGCTTCTCGAGTTTTATAAAACGTTCTTCGAGTTTTATAAAACGATCTTCGAGTTTTGTAAAACGACTTCTCGAGTTTTATAAAACGATCTTCGAGTTTTATAAAACGGCTTCTCGAGTTTTATAAAACGATCTTCGAGTTTTATAAAACGGCTTCTCGAGTTTTATAAAATGATCTTCGAGTTTTATAAAACGATCTTCGAGTTTTATAAAACGGCTTCTCGAGTTTTATAAAACGATCCTCGAGTTTTATAAAACGATCTTCGAGTTTTATAAAATGGCTTCTCGAGTTTTATAAAACGATCTTCGAGTTTTATAAAACGGCTTCTCGAGTTTTATAAAACAATCTTTGAGTTTTATAAAACGGTTTCTCGAGTTTTATAAAACAATCTTCGAGTTTTATAAAACGGCTTCTCGAGTTTTATAAAACGATCCTTGAGTTTTATAAAACGATTCTTCGAGTTTTATAAAACGATTCTCGAGTATTATAAAACGATCCTCGAGTTTTAAAACGATACTCGAGTTTTATAAAACGATCCTCGGGTTTTATAAAATTATTCTCAAGTTTTATAAAACGATCCTCGAGTTTTATAAAGCGATACTCGAGTTTTATAAAACGATTCTTCGGGTTTTATAAAACGATTCCTTTTATATTTCTGCGGGGAGTTTCGGCCGTTGATTCCGTCGTACCGATTTTGACCCCAACAGTCTGAGCTCTATTGACCTGCGACATAAACTGAAGCGAAGAAACGTCGTTGCCGAAACGTCACCATCCAAATCCACCAGCGGTGAAGGCGATGTCGCCACCCCGGCACTTGAGCAAACTGGAGTCACCGACGATCCAAACACGCGCAGCTCACCCTCAAACGGGACTGACGTAGAAGTCACCTAAAATCAAAGATCGCCGACCTCCATTTCAAGCTCCGCAAGCCGAAAGAAGGGGATCTACGAGAACAGCTCGATGCGACCAAAAGTAGCCGAACAAGGCAACCAACAGCTGCACGTTCACTTTACGAGCTAGGCTCAAATGTCCAAGGAAAACGGGCAAATATTATCATGGGGGGATCTACCCCATGTGGCAACTCGGTTAAATTCGTCAAAGCCCATCAGCGCCAGGCGAAGACCTCGCAGAAATGGCCATATGTACCGAAGAACGACCTTCCGATCAAATTCGGCGGAAGACGCGCTCAGATTCCACATGCCACACAATGACCCTCTCCTCGTCGAGCGCATTGGGGACTGTGAAGTGACCAAGGTACTGATCGATACCAGCAGTTCAGTTGATCTTATTCCTCAAAATCCTCGAGAAGATGGGAGCCGACCTACACCTCATGAAACCATCTAACAATTCCTTAACCGGATTCAACGGAGTCTCAGAAGAAATGATCGGCACTATCAAACTCCCAGTCTACGCTGGCGGGGTTACCCGCATGGTCAAGTTCTCCGTTATCACGACCGACGCAGCTGACCACGTCATACTTGGTACGCCGTGGCTCCACTCGATGAAAACAATTTCCTCCACGTATCATTAATGTGTCAAGTTTCTTGGGAACGATGGTCGGATTAAAACATTACGAGGTGACCAGCAGGCCGCACGCGATCTTCTAGTCGCCAATGTCAAACTCCAGCAATCGATCCCTCGATTCAGTGCTGTTGCGAAGCCTATCCACAAGATATACCCTCAGAAAGACGAGGTCCTCGAGGTGCAGACAGACGACAATGATCCCAGCAAGATCGTACGAATGGGAGCATACATTTCTGACGAGATGCAACAAACGATCCTTTCCTTCCTCAAAGAAAATGCGTCAACTTTCGCGTGGACCACCTCGGACATGAAAGGAATCGACCCGAAAATTACCTCTCACGAGCTCAACGTCGACCCCACCTTCAAACCCATCCGACATAAATGTCGAAAGCTCGGCCCAGAGCGATCAAAGGCTGGCAATGAAGAAGTCAAGCGACTGCTCGCAGCCGGATCAAACACCGACGTAAGATATCCTGAGTGGTTAGCGAACCCGGTTGTCGTGAAGAAAAAGAACGGGAAGTGGCGCGTTTGTGTCGATTTCAGAGATTTGAACAAGGCGTGCCCCAAGGATAGCTTCCCTCTCCCGCACATCGATCGTCTGGTCGAATCAACAGAAGGTAACAAACTCCTCACCTTCATGAACGCATTCTCCGGGTACAACCAAATCACAATGCATCCCGACGACCGAGAGAAGACTGTGTTCATAATCGATAGAGGGAAGTACTGCTACAAAAAGGTCATGCCCTTCGGGTTGAAAAACGCCGGCGCAACGTATCAACGTCTAGTAAACAAGATGTTCGCCGATAAATGGTTCCTATTCAAATGTTGTAATATAAAGGATGTCAAACCAGTTCTAAGTGATCATAAACCAAAGGAATTGCAAGACTATGCTTAATCTAAGTGTTATCAATTGGTTAGATGATTTTAAAGTAAGAAACTACTAAATAAGCAATAAAGATCAAAGGTTTCTTTCTAAATGAGAAGAGAGAACTCATGGGATAAAGGAATTGATCTTGGGTGATCAAGGTTCAATCTAAAGGTGGAAGTTTTTCAATCTATCTATCAACCTTAGGCCTAGACACAATCCTAAACAAACTCTATCTCTAGATGAATGTTCATTTGCAAAGATAACTCAAGCATCTAATCTCTTAGGTTGAATGTTATCTAAACAATCATTAAAATCAAGTCTACTAGCCATCCTAACACCTTTAACAACAAATCTCTTTGGTAAAGAATGTTAAAAGCATTGAAGAGTTGGTTTAGGTATTTGATCATACACCTTCAGGACATGAAATACCTAAAGCTCAATTCTAGAGAAGCCAACTCTAAAATAGCATTAAATTCACTCTACAAGCAAAGAACAAGATGGATCTATGCTTAAACACCTTAGATCTAGCTTAATCATCCTTTGATCTCCCTAACCCATGAATCCTAAGATGACTACTCAATAATCACCATGATTACACTTAAAGCTATGAAGGATTTAAGGTTAATCATTATTAGAAAGCAATGATACACTTAAGAAATCTCAAGAACACAAGATAAAAGATGAAACTTAGATTAAAGGAATAAACTTTCACCCAAATGTCAAGTTTTTAGGAGAGAAATTAAGATAATCCCTCAAATTAGGGTGTAAAACGTATTTATAGGATACTTAAAAACTCTAATTGGCTTAACCAACAAGATGGACTGGCCCAAAAAAACATAAGATTCGTCAGATGAACAGTGCTGGTGCGGGTAGATGGGGTCGCTGCGCAACCCGGCTCCATGACGCGCATGATGTGGAGCGGCCCCTCCTGGTCGCTGTGCTATACCCGCTCTGGAACTTAAGCAATTTCCATTTTGGATGTGTCATGTCTAGAGCGGGGTGCTTGGGTTGCTTCATACACCCGCTCCAGTGTACGCAAGATGTGGAGCGGCCCCTCGCACTCGTGACGCTACACCCGCTCTGGTGCTCGTTCGAAATGGAGCGCCCCGTCGAGGTCGCTGCGGAAGCCCCGCTCTGATGCACGCTCGATGTGGAGCGGCCTCATTCCCCCGCTATGATAATTGTGCTCACAAGATGATCGTTTTTAGCTTTTCTTGAACCAAAACCACTTCAAACTCTCCCATAAGCTCCTTGAGGTACTCCAAGTGCTAGCTAAAATGAGATCCTCGTGCTAGCATAAGATAAGAACAAACCATTATCGCTCCTAATACTCTCAAGATTTTGCACATGACTAGCTTTCACAAAAAGGCCTCACTCAAGCATATTAATGTTGGCTTCAAGGAATGGTAAGGGTTTAAGGGTTTGGGGGTGCCATTTGGGTTAACAGAGAGTGGTAAAAATGGAACAAGATAACCCAAATGTGTATAATTCATGACTAAGTATGCAAGTGCCCATTTGCAAGAGAAATTAAGTTCATTCACTTCAAGTTCAGTTTGGAGTTGGCTTCAAAAACAATGTTAATCTCAAGCAAGCAAACAAGTTTCAAGAAGAGCTTTCAAGGCTCGAAGCGTGCAAGGTTTTCAAGAGATCCTTAAGCTACTTGATATGTTTAGCTAGGGTGTCACTTTGAGCCTTAGATAAATGTTCTCTACAAGGTATTTTAAAATCATTGCTCCATATGCATATGAATGCAACCTATATGCACTAGACTCAATCTAAAGAAAATGAAAATGATGCAACTACATAATTCTTTTTTGTTGTTTTTGAAATTTTTCAATTTTTTTTGGTTTTTCTATGCAAATTAGTATTTACAATGCAAGACCCTCAATGAAACAAAACAAAAGATAACATTAGAAACTTTATCTCTCCCCCCAAACTTGAATCACACAGTCTCTTGTGTGACTTAGAATGAAGGAGATACAAAAAAATAAAATAAAAAGTAAAGATTGGTATATACAATGATGAGATGAAAGAGTACCTTCTGGTTAGAAAGTGGCGGAGGCTGAGCTCCCGCCGTCACTGTCCTCCTCACTAGGGTTATCGTCGCCATCGCTGCCCGTGTCGTTGACATCACTATCATCATCATTTCCCACATCGCTCACTTCGATGATGTCGTCCGGTACATCTCGCCCATCATTTCCCTCTTCTATTTCCTCATCTCCCTCTCTACATTCTTCTCCAAGTTCTTCATTTCTGCCACTTTCCTCCTCCTCAACAACAGGCATACTGTACGCTTCATGACACATATCCTCCTCATTGATTGTGGTAAGGGAAGGAGACTCATTGTCTGATTGTGAGGGAGGAATGTAAGGGTTACGCTTCATGCGGTTATACTGCTTTGTGGAGAGAGGATGGATAAGCTCCAGATATGGATCTTTCTTCAGATCAAGACGACGGGGTTGTGGAGATGATGTTTCTCCTAACACGAAGTCTTCAGACTTGCATCCTACTATACCACCTTTGACTAAAAGATCAGCTACCTTCTTCATAAACTGAGCAGATGCTACTGCTTGTCTTTTCACCGTCCTCTTAAGCTCTTTGTACTTGGCCTTAAGCTTGTAGTAAGCTCGGTCCTGAGATTTGTTCCACCTTTGGAGCTTGTTAATGTAATCATGGGCTTCTCGAGTAGGGCCGTATGGTAGAGCTCCGGTGTACTGGTCAAAGTGGTAGCAAAGAGGGCCATAGATAGGACTTGGAGGTCGTTCTGGGGTGATGGTGTGGGAAGCAGCTGCTTGGTTCTCTGATCTCGTACTCGTAGTAGAGGTAATGGGATCCAGAGGGCCATGCGGGCCTAAAAAGCTCCCATCAGGTATGTTAAAGTTTACTATCCCTGGCCTTTTCAACGTTGTGACTGCGGGATTCGGAAGTAAGAACTCGACTGCGTTTCCTTTCAGGAGGTAAGAGTAGACACATTTCATACATCCCATGCAGATAATGGGTACTCTTTAGGTATGGTAGATCAATGAATAAAGGCCCTTTGGCATCATTTCCCAACTCAACTCCTTTATCAGTCCTCCAATCCTGAGTCTAGGAGTGTCATCACTAGTTGTCCAGACCCAATCTTTGTAGTACAGAAATCATCTCATAAGGTAACCAACCATCTCGAGATCTTTGAAGATGTTGTAGCGTGGGAGGTTGAGCTGGTTGTCTGGTACATTCTCCCAAATAGCACAGCAGAGAAGGCGCAATTCTTCCGCATTGACCGTACCAGGTTCCTTTCGTGGGAAGAAGAGATGAACAAGCACCTTGTGTACATAGAGAACTGCCGGGTGTCTAATGGCTGAGTTCTTATTACTGCCGGTGACATGATCATTACTGCTGATTGCTTTCCAAACATTGGCCGGCAAGCCCTTGAGCGTAGGAAGTGCCGAATATTCCATATCCTGAAGTGTTAGCACCTCCACAATATCCCTGAAAGTCATGGTGTATGTCTTGCCATTGATCTTAACCTGATTTTTCCCCAACCATGTTTCTTATGCTCAGCTTTAAAGTTGAAAGTGACTTCAAGTGTTGAGAGGAATTGACAAGAGACATCCTTGTAGGTAGGATATGCCATGGAGTAAAAGCCTTTCAAGTACATCTCTGTCATCATCTCCTTGACGTCTTCATCATTCCTAACTCATTCATAGTGTTGATGTCGGGAAATCTCGTTGGTGACCACGAAACACCATTCTTCAAATGTTCACACAACTGGGCTGGTGTTGGTTCTTGAGTTCTATCTCTTTCCACTACAACTCATTTTACTTTATCAACACTCTTCTTCGCTTTCTTAAGAGGAATCTGCTCTTCTTCACTGCTACTACTCTTATCTGACCCCGCCGAAATTGCTACACTCTTCCCGGTTTTTTTCTTAATCAAAGCTAGTTTTTTAGCTGTTCTCTCTGCTCTTGGTTGAGCTTGACCCGGGATCGCAACATGTCCACATGCTGAAGTTCCTTGAGTCTCAGTGTCTTTCTTCCTAGCTTTGGTTTGATCTTGACCTTTTTTCCTCATTCCAAAAGAGAAGAGTATGAGTACATGAAAGAGAAGAGTACTTAGAAGAATAATATGAAGCTTGAATAAACATTCCAAAAGTCAATCATC
Organism: Eruca vesicaria subsp. sativa; assembly: GCA_932364175.1. Lineage (NCBI taxonomy): Eukaryota > Viridiplantae > Streptophyta > Magnoliopsida > Brassicales > Brassicaceae > Eruca > Eruca vesicaria. The sequence continues at coordinate 264,729 of CAKOAT010176266.1, forward strand.
AGAGGAATTTTAGATAAAAAATACTCTTCATACTAACTTCAAAAGAGCTCAATGAGACAACCTAAACCTCTTTCAAGTTCATTTCTTCACAATCTACTAAATCCCCAAATCTCAAGAACCCTAATTTTTCAAAGTTCTAATTCAGTCAATTTAAACCATCAATCCATCAACCCATCATGAAATAGAAGCTTTCCTAAGTTTAATTCAATGGAATCAAGCAAGTAAAAGGCCAAAAATCAAGGTTGAAATTCAAGGGTTATGGACCCACGAAAATCAACTTTGAAAGCTCATACCTTGCTTGATTGCAGACAAAGAGGAAGATAGGTTTAGGGAATTAAACTACAGAGGGAAATGCTTAGATTTAGAAACAAGGATGAGTTGATTTGATTAAGATTTGAGTTTTTAATGGTGAATTGAGTGAGGGAGAGATGGGAAGATTTGTTTGTCGAGGAAGAGAGGGGAAGGAGATAGGGGATAGCTTTTAGGGGATTTTCGAATTGGTTCTAGGCAGGTTTGGGGTTTGTTTGGAATTAACCGACCTGTTTAGTTTTTAGAAAACTTACCTGGATCGCGACAAGTGATGGAGCAGTGGGTGTGGGTCGCTCCAGAGACCTGCTCTAGTACTCGTGCATTTTGGAGCGGTGTCATTACCCCGTTGCACAGACCCGCTCTGTACACAAGAACGAACGGTGTGATAGAACGCCAAGGACTAGAGCGCCCCCATAACCCCGCGGTACAGACCCGATCTGGTGCCCGCTTGTTTTAGAGCGGGGTGGGTACCCCCGCTGGCAAACACCCGCTCTGGTACTTTGCTTCAAAGTCGAAGAATTATGATAAAAGACTGGAGTGACCCCTTCACCCCGCGCCGGGATCCCGCTCTAGGATACACTCAATGTAGAGCGGGTGTCTAGGCCGCTCCGCCTCTACTCGCTCTGATACTTCCGTTTCATCACGTGTTGGAGCGGTCATCTAGACCCGCTGCAGCATCTCCCCCTGGACACTTTCAACCCCTAAACTGAAACACACTCACTCTAGAAATCAAAAATTAAGAAGAAGTAAAATAAAAATATCAAAGAAAAGAAATATGTGCAAAGATAAACATGGGACTTCCTCCCAAGTGAGCTTGTTTAAAGTCTCTAGCTTGACTTCCTTTGTTTTAGGCTAGGCGGAAATGGGATCGGAGAGCGAAACCGAGATTCCTTCCTCCTCTGTTGTATTTCCCATGTAGAGCTTCACTCTTTTCCCATTGACTGTGAAGTTTTCCCCATTCCTATTCCATAGCACTATTGCTCCATATGGCCTCACTTCTTTGATCTTGAAAGGTTCGGACCATCTTGATTTGAGCTTTCCGGGAAACAACTTCAGCCTAGAGTTGTAGAGAAGAACTTGATCTCCAGCTTTGAACTCTCTCTCTTCAGGATGTTCTTGTCATGAAAAGCTTTGGTTTTCTCCTTGTAGATCTTTGATTTCTCAAAAGATTCCATCCTTATCTCATCAAGCTCATGTAGCTGAAACAATCTCTTCTCCTTGGAACTCTTAATATCAAGGTTTAGCAGCTTCACAGCCCACAGAGCCTTGTACTCAAGTTCAACAGGCAGATGGCAAGCTTTCCCATACACTAGGTTGAAAGGTGTGGTGCCAAAGGAGTCTTGTAAGCTGTTCTATATGCCCAAAGTGCATCATCAAGCTTGCTAGACCAATCTTTCCTTGTAGTTCCCACAATCTTCTCCAATATGCTCTTTATCTCTCTATTTGAAATTCAACCTGCCCACTTGTTTGGGGATGATAAGGAGTTGCTACCTTATGCTTAACACCATTCTTCTTGAGTAAGATCTCAAACAGTTTGTTGATGAAGTGAGAGCCTCCAACACTTACAACAACTCTTGGCACCCCAAACCTTGGAAAGATCACACTCTTGAACATCTTGAGGACCACTTTAGCATCATTTGTAGGACTAGCCACAGCTTCTACACATTTTGAGACATAGTCTACAGCTACAAGAATGTATTTTTTATCAAATAATGATGGAAAAAGACCCATGAACTCAATTCCCCATACATCAAACACTTCCACTTCAAGGGTTGGATTCTGAGGCATTTCATTCCTCTTGGTGATGTTTCCTCTTCTTTGGCATGAATCACACCTTGAGATCAAGTCTTGTTGATATCACTCAAATTAACCTAAGGAGTGAATTACTCTCATCAAAAGAGGTTCAATCGTAGTACTTAGGGATCGAATCCACAAGAAACTAGAGAACACAAAAGATATAATCCTATGTGATTAAGCTAGGTTGAAAAAGGTTTAAATCAGTAAATAAAATACGTAGCAATGGTAAGTTGCTAAAGAGAATAGGTTTTGGTTTGAAAACAATGAAGGAAAATAGTTAGATTCAAGGTTACTATTCAGTAAATCAGGATTATAGATTAACGGATGTCTTAACGAATTGCTTGCAAATATATGAGAACTTCAATCCTTAAACAAATCTATAGCTGTTGCTAGTTAGACTTGTCCATTGATCTGATTGCCGACTGCATCGATCGATGTTTCTATCGCAGTTTCGATCGATATAAGCTGTCGTCGATCGATACCCCAAAGGAGTATCGATCAATAATAAGTATCAGATCGGATCGAACTATTGTTCACCCGAGAATTTCTATAAGACCGGCTATCGCACGTACCTTAATAGAGTCTGAGTTTAGCCAAATGATTTCAGGAAGATGACTATTAGATTAGTCACTCCAAAATCAATACTCTAAGTAGCAAGTCTAGAGTAAGCATTAGGGTTCATTTGGATAATGAATATAATAACTCAACAATCCATATTTGGGGCTAATCCCTCATAACTATTTGAACCCCAAATCTAACATATGAATCTACTCAGACATAGCCAAGAGATTCATAGCAAAAGAATAAGAAGAAAAGAAAATACTGTTATTGCTAAATTGAATAGAATAGAAAACTTGGTTCAAAAACTTCTTGTTCTTAAGGCATCATAGGCATAGGTATAACTAGGGAGTACAATTAGGTTAAAAAACTCGTCAGGGGCAGTCTTGTAATTTGGTGAGAACTTGGGCTTCAAGTTGGCCAAATACATCTTGCTCATCACGCTCTGTATCGATCGATGGTACACTGTGTACATCGATCGATGGAGGATCTCGACTTCAACTTCTACAGAAGCGTCATTGTTGGGATCAAAATCGGTACGACGGAATCAACGGCCGAAACTCCCCGCAGAAGTATAAAAGGAATCGTTTTATAAAACCCAAAGAATCGTTTTATAAAACTCGAGGATCGTTTTATAAAACTCGAGGATCGTTTTATAAAACTCGAGAATCGTTTTATAAAACCCGAGGATCGTTTTATAAAACTCGAGAATCGTTTTATAAAACTCGAGGATCGTTTTATAAAACTCGAGAATCGTTTTATAAAACTCGAAGATCGTTTTATAAAACTCGAAGATCATTTTATAAAACTCGAGAAGCCGTTTTATAAAACTCGAAGATCGTTTTATAAAACTCGAAGATCATTTTATAAAACTCGAGAAGCCGTTTTATAAAACTCGAAGATCGTTTTATAAAACTCAAAGAATCATTTTATAAAACTCGAAAATCGTTTTATAAAACTCGAAGAATCATTTTATAAAACTCGAAGATCGTTTTATAAAACTCGAGAATCGTTTTACGAAACCGCAAAAAACCGAAACAGCCGTAAAACGCGAACTAGTCGCAACTAGTTCACCCACCGGCGAACTAGGAGACCCTTGACTAGTTCGCCCACCGGCGAACTAAGCCAAGCTGGCTTAGTTCACCGTTGGACGAACTAGAGACTTCCCGGACGTCCCGAGCCTCGATCTCCCGCATCCCCGATTCGAAACTTACGTCTTTTGACACGGTCGCATTCTGAACCACGGCCGAAATGTCTCCCGTTCCATCTCGATCTGACCTATCATTCGAGTTTTACGATTAAAACCGTAAAACTTCGTTTTCTCGACAAAGAACTCGAGGAAATCGTATAAACCGGCAACAATTAAACAAAACACCGAACATTGCCTAAACTATACGATTTATTCGAGATTTTTCATTAAAATCGTAAGAAACGGTTTTTAATAAAAACGTCGAGTAAATCGTAAAAAACGCGTTTTAATAAAAACATCGAGTAAATCGTAAAACCTTACGATTAACTCGAGGAATTTACTAAAAACGGCATCAAATCAGGAAACGATCCCGTACAAAGTCGGAAAACGGATTTATCGCAGAACGGCCCGGAAGGTCCTAAAACGCGATAAAAGCCCATCTCGCGATCTTAACGGAATCTAACCCAAAGATATGATAACGTTTTGACGGTTTACTCGCAGGAGGAAAATAAATGTCAAGCTTGAAGACAAAAGGCAGGTTTGAAGAAAAATAGAAGATTTCCGCGGAAGAAAAGGAAGGATCGAGAAAAATGGAAGATTCTCATTAAACTCGAATCTGGGCGAAATGGAAAGACTAAACCGCCTAGGAAGGGAGTATATAAGAAAGAGGCATAGGGCAGAAGCAGAGGGACGGAATCCAGAGCTCTCACCCGAGACTTTTACAACTTTTCTAGACTTAGAATTTTCCGCACTTAGAAACTTAGGCTTTTTCTCGACAAGTTCGGTTTCTATGACTGGCGCTCAATCACTAGACGAACTCGCCCAGGCAGTTCGATATCTTGTCCAGCTCAATCAACTGAACTATGTTCGACGTGATCCTCGAAAGGGGTACGTAGGCAGCCTTTCATAAGGTTCAGTCCAAAATCATTCAAATCCTTTTTCTTATCTTTTTCCGCCTTTTGTTATCGAGCTGCGACTCGATTAGATTTAAGGTTTTTATGTTGATAACTCGCTGACGGCCCTGGGGCCAAAGCCTTTGTAAGCCCTTGTAACGATCGCAACGCTTTTACGTGAAATCGAAATAAGATCTACTTTTTCTTTAAATTCGTTTTATTACGTTTTTCGTATTTTCCCGCATTTATTTGGTTACTTGTCGTTGGCTTTCGCAGAGATCCGGTTCCTCTGGAAAGTTAGGGTTTTCCTAAGTTTCCTTATTTAACGGAAATCGACAAGTGTGAATCTCGGTTCCCACAGTCATCGATCGATTACACAGGGTGTGTATCAATCGATATGTATCTCTTATATCGGATCTTCATAGTCATCTTGGAAAACTCTTCTTTAAGCACCAAAAGGCACCTAAATCATCACTTTACCATAAAATGCTCCTAAACCTGAAAACATACCTAATAGACTCCAAAACATAGATATTTATAATAAAAACATATTGAAAATATGACCAAAAGCGGGTCAAAATCATGGTCTATCAACTCCCCCAGACTTAACCTTTTGCTTGTCCTCAAGCAAACATCAAGTTAGTCTTGAAAAGAAGTTTAAAAACAGCAGGGACTCAATCAAAATCTTAACTTCAAAATCATAACCTCTTACTTTGTTGCAAAAATCTAAACTTAAAAATCATAACTTCTATCAACTACAGAAGTACATTATACCATATCCTAGCTTAGAAACCTAATCATCTAGCCAATCAACTTAAACATTCCTTGTCTGTCTATCCCCTCTACTGATTTCATTTATGCATAAAAATAAAGGTGTAGGCTTTACCTTGGGAGTATCGATCAAGGAACACTTGGATTCGACTCAAACAAGTTTTCAGGCATTCTCATCCTGGTTCCCTTTCTTTCTTTATCCCCCTTCTCTGAATCCCAACTCTTCTTTATTTTATATCAATCCCAATGAACAGTTAATGTTCATCTTATTGATCTTTCTCAATTTGTAAGCGAATAGTGGGGTCATAGGTAATGTACCTCTCCCTCGCTGTGATCATTCCTTTGATTTAGAATAGTGGGTCATAGGTAATGTACCTCTCCCTCTGCCTTTCAGGAAATCATCTCAATCTTTTATTTTCTAGGGATGCCGAAGGAAGGAAAGAAGGAAACCAAAATTTTTGAGATTTTTACCTTCCAGACTTGCAAGAGGATTCTGATCCCTTGCATACCAAGCCCCAAGACAAGCAATAGATGTCAGGTTAGGTTGGAAATCAGCTTTGGTTCTTCCAGACAATTATGAAAGTGTTGACATAGGTGATCGGTGATCCGCTTTAGCATCTATAGTACTTTCTGCAATCAATAAACCTAAGAATGGTGCTAAAGAGTGGTAAGATAAAAAGTAAGACTTTGAAATTTTTTCCCTTTCTTGACTCAATAAAACCAATTTTTTGAAAACTTTATCAAAAAGATCAAAAAGAGGTAAAGTAGCATCAGTAATCAACTCCCCCCAGACTTAAATCATACACTCTCCTCAGTGTATAATTAGTCAGAGTTAGAGCATAATAAAAATTAAATATATGTAACTGATATCGAAAATTGGAAACAATATACCTGACCGATATGGGTATCGATCGATGGTGAGTCGTCATCGTCGATCGGTGCGTGGTTGTCTGTGTCGAGCGATATCGACTGGTCGTATCGGTCGATAGGTATGGATCGTGTGTCTAGCTTCCTAAAAACAAATAAAAACGAAACTAGTTAGTAAAAATTAAAATAAAATTAGTTAGTAAAATACCTAAAAGTGGGTTGTCTCCCACTCAGCGCTTGTTTAAAGTCAGTTTAGCTCGACTATGGAAGTATGGTTGCTAGTGAGGTGGGCTGCAGGTACTTGTTGGTAAACAAGTGTCCTCCTGTTCTTGTGTTTCATCAAACCAAGAGGTGAGAAAGCTTCTTGTGGCCTTCTCACTTCTGGTCATACTAGTCTTCAAACCATAAACTTCTGCATGGATCTTTTCGAACCACCATTCTAAGTTGGCAATGCTGTACTGATGGTTGCCAATCATGCTGTAGATATGTTCTGTTGTGCGCTGCATGGTATCGTGGTGTGGTGGATCGTCGGTTGAGGTTGGAGGTTGCATATCGATCGATGCGTTGGGTGCTTCGTCGATCGATGGCGATGGGTCAGGTCGGCTGGCCAGCTGTCTTTGGATATCTGCTACCTCCTTCTGGATGTCTTCCACTCTCAGGTCCAAACTGTTAACATCATTCTGCACTGGGAGCCAATACTTGTCCAGTAGATAGTAATCTTCATTCTCACAAGCTTTAATTGATTTGTAGATCTCGGCTGTGGTTTCTTCAAATTCTTCCTTGGTACAGAATTCTGGAGCACGTGTGTCGATCGATGGACTGGGTTTGTCATCGATCGATAGTTTCTGTAAGTGGTGCTCGATCGGGTGTTGGACGGCTGTATCGAGCGATGCAGGGGGGTCTATATCGGTCGATGGCTGTGGTTGAGACTGTAGTTGTGCGCGCAGGGTGTTGACTTCGTCTTGTAGGGCGTCTCGTGTCCTTCGTACTTTGTCATTCTGGCTGGTCTGCCATGCCATTTCACTTCAAAGTCTTGATAGTTTATCTTCAAGGTCAAATTCCGCGCTTGCTATCTTCCAGTTGTGATCGCTGGTAAGGCCATCTAGCATGTAGGTGACTTCGTTCTGTGTATAGAGCTTGCCATCGGGAACTCCTTTAGCAAACTGATCAGCATATCCTGGTAGGCATAAACAAGAGCAACCAAATAGTGAGGCTCTCTTCAGCAAGTTTTCCATGTCTTCTTTGGTGACAGGGATGATGTCTCCGTTTACTGCTCGTGCATGGCCAGATTCATCTCTGTAGACTCCATATTCATCTTTATTTTCCCAAAGCTCTCTGCCCGTACTCTCGGTGGGTATCGATCGATGCTTGTCTCCATGCATCGGTCGATGGGCGTTTTATCTGGTTCGGGTCGTTTTCGATGATAGGTCCATTGGCCATCTGGAGCAAGTCTGCAACATCTTCTGGGGAGATAGGAATGATTCTCCCATCTATAGCACGTGCATGACCATCTGAATCCCCGAAAATACCAAACTCATTCGGAATTAGTGAATTTAAATCAAATTACGTGTTTGTACCTCGGATGGTGGTCTGTGATTGATATCGATCGATGGCGAGATGTCGTCGTCGATCGATGGCTTGTAAGGTGTATCGTTTGATGGCTTGTACTCCTTGTCGAGCGATACGGGATCTGCAGGTTGAGTCGCGGCTTGTAGGGGTGCTGTGTCTACTGCAAAACTCTCGTGATAACCGCTGGCCCAGCTTCCAATCGAGTAATCTCCGTCTCGTGGTTCGTGTGGGACATAGACTGGTCTGCAGTAAGGTTCGTCGCTTGTTGATTCGAACCGTCGTTTTCGCGATCTGGGGTAGGGCATATCGATCGATGGACCAGGTGTCGTATCGGTCGATGCTCGTCGGATGAAGGTCGGGATTGAAGGTTGTTCTTCATCTTCGCGAAGAAATCGGTACTCTATAGCTCGTTCCTCCTCATAATGTTCATCACACTCCTCCTGAGTATTGATACTAGCAAGCTCGGGAAAGTAGTGATCGTTTTCCCAATCGTCTGCGTTGAAATCAGCTTCTGGGAACTCGGCTTCGGTTCGTCGGTAGGCTCCATCGAGCGATGGCCGGTTAGGATTGTCGGTCGATGGTGGTGCAAGGATATCGATCGATGGGGTAGTGGTGTCATCGTTCGATATTGCTTCGTCGGGGTCATACTCTTCCATAGAATCAAATTCGTGGGCACAGAAACATGTGGCTACGAGTGTTGAGCTGGCTGGCCTTGGGAACTTGATTACTGGTACATGATCGTAGTGAATGGAAGGGTTGATTAGGGTTAGGCAGAGCTTGTTTGTTTGGAGGTCACAAACAGCTCCAACTGTGGCTAAGAAGGCTCTTCCAAGTAGTAGANTAGAATCAAATTCGTGGGCACAGAAACATGTGGCTACGAGTGTTGAGCTGGCTGGCCTTGGGAACTTGATTACTGGTACATGATCGTAGTGAATGGAAGGGTTGATTAGGGTTAGGCAGAGCTTGTTTGTTTGGAGGTCACAAACAGCTCCAACTGTGGCTAAGAAGGCTCTTCCAAGTAGTAGAGAAGTCTTGAAGTTGAGCTTGTTGGAGAGGATATGGAAGTCTGTAGGAATTAGGGTTTCTCCAATCTGTACCTCAAGGTTGCGAACGATGCCTCCAGAGCTCTGCTGAGAACAATCTACAAAGATGAAGGTTTCTTCAGAAGGCTCTATCTTCAGATCTAGATGATCTGCCATGAGCTTGGGTAGGATGCTAACTCCAGATCCTGTGTCACAAAGGGCACGTGGGAACTCAACACCCCTAATGGAGCAAGGTATTGTGAACTTCACTGGATCATTCTTCTTCTTCAGTGTGATCTTCTGCTTGAGGCTATCTCTGACGGGGTTAAATATCCTCCTGATGTCTTCTTCTCTCTCCTTTGATTCTCTGAAGAACATCCACAATCTATGTGAAAAGTAGGCTTCTTCAAAAGGTTTCTCTTTAGGTATCCTGAGGACTCTTTTTCTGAAGCTTGACAACTCCTTCTCATTAGCTTCTCTTTCATAGGGTTTAGGTATCTTCTCTTTTTTTTTTTCGGAGCACTCTCCCCATATTTTCCATTTTTATCTCCATGGACTCGAAAATATCTGTGGGTCTCTCATTTAGGGCTGCTGTAGGGTTTCTGGTGGTGTAATAGCGCTCCCAGAAAAGCGTCAAGACCGGCACTGTCAATTTTTGGAAGTGGCACTCGGCGTTGGGGTACTTCATATTGATCGACACAGGTAGGTGTGTGTCAAGCGATGCCGAGGTCTGGATGTCGATCGATGATTGGGCCATCATGTCGATCGATGACAGGGCTAGGCGGATGTGGGTGAAGTGTGGCGAATTCGGCGTAGGACATAATCTTGACGGAATTGCACTCGCGAGGGTTTTCGTCGGAGTTCATCGATCGACACTCGTCTTAGTTAATCGATCGACGAACTAAAGGTGATATCGATCAATGTCGAGCTGGTGATATCGATCGATAGTAGTCATAGGCGAATTCTCTTTCACTCTTATCATCAGATCTCTGAATCTCTTCTACTACCTCTTGCCAAAAGTCATCATCTAGGAGGGCATTGATGTTCTGGGTGTGGGCAAACTCCTACTTCTTAACTGCTTCTCCTGTCTGGAACACCTGGGTCTCTAGCTTCTTCACATGGGTGCTGAGTCCATCTATCTTCGTCATGAAGGTGGTGTAGACATAATCTATCTTTCCATTGAAGTTTACCTCTAGCTTCTGCTGACTCTCGTATCTTGGGTGGGTGGGTGTGGATTTGAGTAGAAGGCACTTCCATAGCTTCTGTTGTTGCTAGGATTGCTGCTGCTGAAAGTGTTGGGCTTCTGGGGATTCTGGTTGTAGTTGCTTCTCTGGCTTGTGAAGTTTCTGAATCCTCCTTGGTTACCAGATCTCTGAAAACCGGCTCCAATAATCCAGTTGACGTCTTCTTCAACCATTTCTTAATCTTCCACTGCACAGATCTGCTTGTTTAGGAGCTTCTGAATGTTGTCTAGCTGTGCTTGAACTTCATTGACATACTCCTTTCCAGGGGATGATGTAGTCTTCATCTAGTTTCTTGTGCTGTTGCTGGAAGCTAAGTTGTCAATCAGCTTGATAGCATTCTGAGGATTCCTGGTGGTGAAGCTGCCATCGCTAGCTGTATCAAGGGCTCTCTCGAAATCGGGGCTGATGCCTCTATAGAAGGTGCAGAGTAGTTGCACTTGGTTGAATCCGTGGTGTGGGCAGTCTCGCTGGTAGGACTTGAATCTGTTCCAAGTATCCTTGAATGACTATTCAGGGGCTTGGGTGAATGTAGCAATCTTCTTCCTCCAGTCTTCAGCGCGTGAATCATCAAAGAAATTACGCAGGAAGGCGTGCTTGATATCATTCCAGGTGGTAAGGGAACCTGGTGGTAGTTGTCTTAGCCACTGCAAAGCTTCTCCAGATAGAGAGTACTTGAAAAGCTTGCAGAAAAGATAGTCTTGAGGGACTNCAGTCTTCAGCGCGTGAATCATCAAAGAAATTACGCAGGAAGGCGTGCTTGATATCATTCCAGGTGGTAAGGGAACCTGGTGGTAGTTGTCTTAGCCACTGCAAAGCTTCTCCAGATAGAGAGTACTTGAAAAGCTTGCAGAAAAGATAGTCTTGAGGGACTCCTTTTGCTTTGACTAGGGTGACAAGATCCTCGAACCCCTCCAAATGGTCCATAGGATGCTCATGGGGCAAACCACAAAAAGGGATTTGACCCACAAGTGTGTAGTACTGCGGCTTGAGCTCAAAATCTCCTCTCTGGATGGCAGGAGGTAGGATGGCTGATCGGTTTGAATAGAACTGATCGGGGCGGTTGTAGTCAGCCAATGTTTTGGTCTCCTCTACAGGTTGAATGATGCCTGTAGGTGCAGTCTCTTCAATAATGATCTCCTTCTGATCATTCAGCTTCTGACCTGCTGCATTCCGCAGGTGACCATCTTGATCACGCAGGTCTCCATTCTCATCGGGTATGAGAATCATAGGCGCTACCATGTCTCGCCGGTTAGTATCAATCGATGTCAGATGTGGTGTATCGATCGATGTCAAGTGAGGGATATCGGTCGACGAACGGTTGTTGATGTCGATCGATGAATTGGTGAAGGTGTCGGTTGACAAACGGTTGTTGATCGTCGGTGAAAAGGGCGTATCGGTCGATACGATAGTATTCGTATCGATCGATGCGGAGCGTATGTCCTTGCGGATGCCACGCTCTAGTTTGTTGGGATCTTCTGAGTACAAAAGCTGCTTGTTCTTGTTGCTTCTAGTACTGCTGGGCATGTACCTCAAAGAGACAAAAAGAAAAAGAAAAAGATTTTGTGTCAAAAGATAGAAAAATAAAATAACAAATAACCTAGACTGAATTAGATTAAATCTAATAGTGATCTTAGTTCCCCGGCAACGGCGCCAAATTTGATATCACTCAAATTACCCTAAGGAGTGAATTACTCTCATCAAAAGAGGTTCAATCGTAGTACTTAGGGATCGAATCCACAAGGAACTAGAGACACAAAAGATATAATCCTATGTGATTAAGCTAGGTTTAAAACAATAAATAAAATACGTAGCAATGGTAACTTACTAAAGAGAATAAGTTTTGGTTTGAAAACAATGAAGGAAAATAGTTAGATTCAAGGTTACTATTCAGAAAATCAGGATTATAGATCTACGGATGTCTTAACGAATTGCTTGCAAATATATGAGAACTTCAATCCTTAGACAAATCTATAGCTGTCGCTAGTTAGACTCGTCCATTGATCTGATTGCCGACTGCATCGATCGATGTTGCTATCGCAGTTTCGATCGATATAAGCTGTCGTCGATCGATACCCTAGAAGAGTATCGATCGATATTAAGTATCAGATCGGATCGAACTATTGTTCACCCGAAAATTTCTATAAGACCGGCTATCGCACATGCCTTAATAGAGTCTGAGTTTAGCCAAATTATTTCAGGAAGATGACTATTAGATTAGTCACTCCAAAATCAATACTCTAGGTAGCAAGTCTAGAGTAAGCATTAGGGTTCATTTGGATAATGAATATAACAACTCAACAATCCATAGTTGGGGCTAATCCCTTATAACTATTTGAACCCCAAATCTAACATATGAATCTACTCAGACATAGCCAAGAGATTCATAGCAAAAGAATAAGAAGAAAAGAAAATGCTTTTATTGCTAAATAGAATAGAATACAAAACTTGGTTCAAAAATTTCGTGTTCTTAAAGCATCATAGGCATAGGTATAAACAGGGAGTACAATTAGGTTAAAAACTCGTCAGGGGCAGTCTTGTAATTTGGTGAGAACTTGGGCTTCAAGTTGGCCATATACATCTTGCTCATCACGCTCTGTATCGATCGATGGTACATTGCGTACATCGATCGATGGAGGATCTTGACTTCAACTTCTACGGAAGCGTCATCGATCGATTACACAGGGTGTGTATCGATCGATATGTATCTCTTATATCGGATCTTCATAGTCATCTTGGAAAACTCTTCTTTAAGCACCAAAAGGCACTTAAATCATCACTTTACCACAAAATGCTCTTGGACCTGAAAACATACCTAATAGACTCCAAAACATAGATATTTATAATAAAAACAAATTGAAAATATGACCAAAAGCGAGTCAAAATCATGGTCTATCACTTGTGTATCCTTGAACATGTGTGGCCACCAAAACCCAGCTTGTAACACCTTTGCAACAGTCTTGAAGGTAGCAAAGTGGCCTCCATAAGATGATCCATGACATTGTGTAAGGATCTGATCCATGACATTGTGTAAGGATCCCTTCTATCTTCTCTTCAGCCACTACTCTCCTATAAAGATGATCCTTGCAAAGAATGTAGAGATAAGGCTCATGTCATTAGTACCTCTTCACATCCTTGTAGAATTTCTTCTTAGCATATCCTTCAAGGTTTAATGGTTCTTTTCCGGTGGCTAAGTAGTTCACTAAATCAGCATACCAAAGCTCTTTCTCTTTGCTTGCCTTAGCCTCTTCAATCTTCTTTCCAGTTTCACAAAGTCTCACAACTCCTCTAAAGGCTATGATATGTTCCTCTGGAAGACCTTCATCAATGGGAATACCAAAACTCCACTCTCATCATGGATAGATGATCAGCTACACCATTCTCAACTCCTGGTTTGTCCTTGATCTCTAGATCAAACTCTTCTAGCAGCAATATCCACCTCAACAGTCTTGGTTTAGCATCTTTATTAGCCAAAAGGTGTCTCAAAGCTGCATGATCAGTGTAGACAATGACTTTGGAGCCTACCAAGTAGCTTCTAAACTTCTCAAAGGCAAATACTATGGCAAAAAGCTCATTTTCAGTTGTGGCATACTTCATTTTAGCTTCATCAAGAGTTCTACTAGCATAGTATATCACATGTGTCTTCTTGTCTTTCTTTTGACCCAAAACTGTTCCCACAGCATAGTCACTAGCATCACACATGATCTCAAAGGGAAGATCCCAATCTGGTGGTTGAACATTGGGAGCACTAATGAGCTCACTCTTCAGCTTCTTAAAGGCTTCAAGACACACTTCATCAAAGCTAAAGGTAGCTTCCTTGCACAACAGCTTGGTTAATGGTCTAGCAATCTTAGAGAAGTCCTTGATGAACTTTCTATAGAATCCAGCATGACCAAGGAAGCTCCTAATGTCTTTGACTGTCTTTGGTGTCACATCAATCTTGGCCTTATCTACCTCAATACCCTTCTTTGAGATCTTGTGCCCCATTACAATCATTCACCATGAAATGGAATTTCTGCCAGTTAAGAACGATGTTTGTATCTTCACATCTCTGTAAGACCCTTCACAGATTAGACAAACAAGCAGAGAAAGAAGATCCGTACACCGAGAAATCATCCATAAATACCTCCACTACATCCTCAATTAGGTCAGAGAAGATTGACATCATGCACCTTTGAAAGGTAGCTGGAGCATTCTTGTTGAGTAGCTGAAGCTACATGATTAACTACTTGTGGCAGCTCCTCAAACTGATCTTCACCAACAATTGGTTTGTGTGAATTCAGCATCCTTATGTAAACAGCACTCTCCTTGTTCTCAATCACTTGAACTTCTCCATCTATTGTCAAAGCATGCTGGAGAGGATCTTCAAGTGCTAACTCCTCTAGAAGCTCATCAGCTAGAGCATCCATTTCCTCTATGTAAAAAGCTTGACTCTGAATGGTTGGCCTTTTCATCACCTCTTTAATGTCAAAGTGGAGGATGTTCTCTTTTCCAAGATGAAGATCAATCCTCCCTTCTTTAACATTCACAATAGCTCCTGCAGTGGCTAGAAATGGCCTTCCAAGGATCAAAGGGTCTTTTGCTTCCTCTCTCATCTCCAACACAACGAAATCAGTAGGGATCTCATAGTTACCAGCCATCAAGGGGAGATCTTCTAGGATACCAACAGGGTACTTTACTGATCTATCAGCTAGCACCAAGGAGAGTCTACACTTCTTATATTGAGTGAATTCAAGCTTCTTTGCAACAGACAAAGGCATGAGGCTGACACTAGCTCCAAGGTCACATAAGCACTTCTTAAACACCATGGGTCCAAGAGTACAAGGCAGTGTAAAGCATCCTGGATCCTCAAGCTTTTCGGGAACATCTAACCTCTGAATGATTGCACTACATTCATGAGTAAGGATCATCATACCCTCCATCTCTTTCTTCTTTGCAGCTACAACATCCTTCAAGAACTTACTATTTTGAGGTACCAGCATGAAAGCATCAGTGATGGGCATTGTAATCTGAACTTCACTCATTTGTTTTTCAAAGAGAGCCTTGTACTTCTCCAGCAGCTGCCTCTTAAATATTCCATAGAATGGTAGCTTTGGCTCATAGGGTGGAGGATTAAAAGAGGTTTCTTTTGTTGGAGTAACAACTTCACCATCTTTAACTTTTTTCTTCTCTTCTCCAACTTTTCCTTTACCCTTATCTTCTACTATCTTCTCCAAGATTTCATCATTGACTTTCTCATCTTCAATCACCACATCATCATCTATGTTGATGGCAACCTCCCCACCTTTTTTCTCGAGTTCTAGGAGGTAACTCTCTACCAAGCCTAAGGGTGATTGCTTTCATTGTCTCCTTGGGGTTTTGCTCAGCTTTTCCAAGTAATGATCCTTGTTGGCGACTTGGCTGAGAATTCATGAAAGCAAACTGGTTCTCCAAAGCTCTAATCTTTTTGTTGAGCTCATTGTAACTACCATCAATCTTGGAGTGAGTGTTCTTGAACTCATACACCATTTTCTTCTCATTTTTGACCTGAAAATTCAGAAGTTTCTCAAACATGGAATCCACATTGGATTCAGAAGTAGGAGCTTGAGAAGAGCTGCCTTGAGCTTGAGTAGACTGATTGCCTTGGTTGTTGAAACCAGGAGGGGTGGATAGCTCCCTTGCTGAGTGTTATGCTTTTGTTGGAATCGAGTATGTGTTGATGTCGATCGATGCGGAACGTAAGTCTTTGCGGATGCTACATTCCAAACTGTGTGGGTCTTCTGAGTACACAAGTTGGTTGTTCTTTTGGCTTCTAGTACTGCTGGGCATGTACCTGAAAAAGACAAGAAAAAAAATTTTCGTCAGAAGATGATTAAGCAATAAAAAGAAAAATAACCTAGACCTAATCACATTAAATCTAATGGCTATCAAAGTTCCCCGGCAACGGCGCCTAATTTTATATCAGTCAAATATTTAACCCTAAGGAGTGAATTACTCTCTCAAATAAGAGGTTAAGTTGTAGTACTTAGGGATCAAATCCACAGGGAACTGAGGAACACAAAAGATGTAATCCTAAGTGATTATGCTAGGTTGATTCAGTTTAAAATAGTAAATTGCAGTTGTGAGCAATAATAAGTTTCTCGAGAGAATAGGTTTAGGTTTAAAACAATAAAAGAAATTAGTTAGATTCAAGGTTGCTATTCAGATAATCAGGATTTTAATGCTACAGATGTTTTAGTAAGTTGCTTGCAAGATATATAAGAACTTTGATTCTTAGACAAATCAAATAGCTGTCACTATATAGACTCGTCCAATGATCTGACTGCCGGCAATATCGACCGATGGTACGATCGCCATATCGGACGATATAAGTTGCCGTCGATCGATTACTCTATAGGAGTATCGATCGATATAGCATAAGATCGAATCAAAACTGTGTTCACTAAGATCATAGACCGGCTCTCGCGCATCCCTAGAGGATCTAAGCTTATGCCAAATGATTTCAGGATGATGATTAACAAGTTAAATCATTCCATGATCATACTCTAGTTAGCTACTCTACAGTAAGCATTAGGGTTAATCTGGATAATGAATATCACAACTTAACATTACATAGTTGGGGCTAATCCCTCATTACTATTTGAACCCTAAATCTAACAAGTGAATCTACTCAGACATGGCTAAGTGATTCATAGCAGCAAGGTAATAATAGAAATTCATAAGATTAGAAGATTGAACTCTTGGTTCTTTGGAACAACAAATCTCTTTGTGTGGTTCTTCTAAATCTAGAATTCTATAACCTTTGAGAATTGAGATGAAAAGAATACTTTATTGCTAAGTATAAAATAGTATCAAAAGCACAAAACAATAAAAAGCATACAAAAGCACAAAAGCATAAAATGCATGCTTTGCCAAAACACATAGGCATAACTATAAATATGAGTTCAATTAGGTTAAAAACTCGTCAGGGGCAATCTTGTAATATTGGGAAAACTTGGGCTTCAAGTCGGCCAAGTCAGGCTTGTTCTTCACGCTTGATATCGATTGATGGTACATGGCGTACATCGATCGATGGAGTATCTCGACTTCATCTTCTATGGAAGCGTCATCGATCAATTATACAGGATGTGTATCGATCGATATGTATATCTGGATATCGACCTTATTGTCTGATCTTCATAGTGATCTCGGAAAACTCTCCTTTAAGCTCCCTCCATAAGGGCACCTAAATCATCACTTTACTCCAAAATGCTCCTGAACCTAAAAACATACCTAATAGACTCCAAAACATATATATACATTATAAAAACATATCAATATCATGGCTAAAAGTGGGTCAAAACCATGGTATATCAACTCCCCCATACTTAACCTTTTGCTTGTCCTCAAGCAAACCATTAGTTAGTCTTTTGGAAGAAGTTTAAAAACAGAAGGGACTCAATAAATTTTTAACTTTAAAATCATCACCTCTACTTTGTTGCAAGCCACATCTCATATTACTAACTGCAGAAGCATATTATACCATATCCTAGCTTAGCAACCAAATTCATCTAGCCAATCAACTTAAACAATCCTGTCTGTCTATGCCCTCTACTGATTTCATTTATGGATAAAATAAAGGTGTAGGCCTTACCTTGGGAATATCGATCAAAGAACACTTGGATTCAACTCAAGCAAGTTTCAGGCATTCTCATCCTGGTTCCTTTTCTTTCTTTATCTCCCTTCTCTAAATCTCAAGTTTTTCGTTTTCTTTTATATCAATCCCACTGAACAACTAATGTTCATCTTATTGATCTTTCTACTTTTTGTAGCTTTTTTGACAAAGTGTAGGTGAATAGTGGGGTCATAAGTAATTTACCTCTCCCTCGCTTCCACAATGTGTGATCATTCCTTTGATTTAGAATAGTGGGGTCATGGGTAATGTACCTCTCCCTCTGCCTCTCAGGAAATCATCTCAATCTTTTATTTTTCTCTTTTTGGGATGCCAAAGGAAGGAGAGAAAGAAACCAAAATTATTGAGACTTTTACCTTCCAGACTTACATGAGGATTCCGATCCCTTGTATACCAAACCCCAAGACAAGCAATAGATGTCAGGTTAGGTTGAAAATCAGCTTTGGTTCTTCTAAACAATCATGAAAAGTGTTGTCATAGGATGATCGGTGATCCACTTTAGCATCTATAGTACTTTCTGCAATCAACAATTCTAAGAATTGTGCTAAAGAGTGGTAAGATAAAAAGCAAAATTTTGAAATCTTTTTGTCCCTTTCTTGACTCAATAAAACCAATTTTTGAAAACTTTTTAATGAGATGAAAAAGGTAAAGTAGCATCAGTAATTCCACTCCCCAAACTTAAATCATACACTGTCCTCAGTGTATAACTAGTCGGAGTTAGAGCATAAGAAATAATAAAGGTATAACTGATATCGAAATTGTGAACTATATACCTGACCAATGTTCGTATCAATCGATGGTGAGTCACTTCCATCGATCGTCATGGTTAAGACTATGTCAAGCGATATCAACAGGATCATATCGGTCGATAGGTAGTGATCGTGTAGCTGTGTTCCTAAAACCAAATAAAAATGAAAGTAATAAGTAAAAATAAAATAAAACTAAATAAGAAAATACCTAACAGTGGGTTGCCTCCCACTCAGCGCTTGGTTAAAGTCAGTTAGCTTGACTATGGAGGTATGATGGCTAGTGAGGTGGGTTGCTGGTACTTGTCGGGAAACAAGTATCCTCCTTGTCTTGTGATTCTTCAAACCATGAAGTTAAGAAGCTTCTTGTGGCTTTCTCACTTCTGGTCATACTAGCTTTCAAACCGTGGACCTCGTAGTGGATTCTCTGTAGCCACTCCTCAATGCTTGCTAAACTGCACTCATGTTGTCCAATGTTTATGTAGGTGTGCTCTAGATCAGTACTCATATGCCTTGTGTCGAGGTTTTGGGTGTTTTGCACAGGGGAAGGGATGGTATCGACCGATCTCGGTGTAGGTCTATCGGTCGATGTGGATCGATGTCCATTGGTCGATGGGTTCAGAGGCACATCGATCGATGCGGATTGTGCAGGTTGGCTTGGGAGCTGCTTCTTGATGCTTTCGATCTCCTTCTGAATTTCCTCTGTTGTGCATTTTAATCCTTGAACGTCACTCTGTACCGGAAACCAAAATTTTTTGAGTAATCTATATGCTTCGTCTTCACAGGCTTCAATAGATCTGTAGATCTCTCTTGTTGTCTCCTCAAGTTCTCCTTGGGTACAGAAATCTGGTGCGCGAGTATCGATCGATGTGCTGGGTATATCATCGATCGATAGCTTATGTAAGTGACTCTCGATAGCTTTGTCGAAGGTCATGTCGATCGATGCTGATGGGTCTATATCGGTCGATTTCAGCTTCTGGGATTCGAGTTCTTTGCGAAGTAAATTCACCTCTTCTTGCAGGGCTTTTCTTCTTTGCGAGCTAAGTCATTGCAAGTCAGATTCCACTGTAGTTCTCCTTGAAGTGATGCTATAGCTTTCTCATGTTCAGACCTCAATGCTGCCATCTCCCAGTTATGTTCACCGGTTCTTCCATTGAGCATGTATGTGACCTCTGCTTGTGTGTAGAGCTTGCAAACTGGAACTCCTTTAGCAAACTGTTCAGCGTGTTCTGGTAAACAGAAACAAGAGCGCCCAAACAGTGTGGCTCTATTCAGCAGCTTCCCAATATCTTCGTTGGAAACATGGATGATGTCGCCAGCTACGCTTCTTGCAAAACCATTCTCATCTCTGTAGACACCATATTCGTCTCTCTTTTCCCAGAAGAAGCGACGAATCCAGAATTTGAAAGCTCTCTTCCCAAACTTGGGATGTATATCGGTCGATGCACGTCGCCATGTATCGATCGATGCGCGTTGATATGCTGATTTGAGAGGAAGGTTTTCTGCACCATCTAGCTCATGAAGTGTTTGTTGCTGGTACTGATCGTTCTCGTAGATGGGTGGTTGTGTGAAGGGACTGACTGGTCCATTGGCCATCTGAAGAATGTCTGCAACGTCTTCTTTGGAGATTGGAATGATTCTTCCATCTAATGCTCGTGCATGGCCTTCTGGATCTCTGAAAATACCAAATTCATCCGGAATTAGTAATGTAAAATCGAAATTATGTGTTTTTACCTCGGATGGTGTATTGGTGTTATCAGTCGATGGGATAGCAAGTGCATCGGTCGATCTGTTGAGGAACATCTCGATCGATGGGTGGTGCTCCGTGTCGGTCGATATGTGTGCTTCAGGTTGGATTGCAGGTTGTAGTGGTGATGTATCCACTGCAAAACTCTCATTGTAACTGCTTGCCCAACTTCCAATCGAGTAATCTCCGTCGTGTGGCTCATGTGGGACATAGACTGGTGCACAGTAGGGGTTGTCGCTGGTTTATTCGAAACGTCGTTTGAGCGATCTTGGTTTTGGCATATCGGTCGATGGAGAAAGGTCTCTATCGGTCGATGCTCTAGAGATGAAGGTCGGCAGAGGAGGTTTTTCTTCATCTTTCTGAATGTTGGGGTCAAAATCGGTACGACGGAATTAATAGCCAAAACTCCCCGCGAAAATACAAAAAGAACAGTTTTATAAAACCCGAAGAATCGTTTTATAAAGCTCGAAGATCGTTTTATAAAACTCGAAGATCGTTTTATAAAACTCGAGAAATCGTTTTATAAAACTCGAGAATCGCTTTATAAAGCTCGAAGATCGTTTTATAAAACTCGAGAAATCATTTTATAAAACTCGAGAATCGTTTTATAAAGCTCGAAGATTGTTTTATAAAACTCGAGAAATCGTTTTATAAAACTCGAGAAATCGTTTTATAAAACTCGAGAATCGTTTTATAAAACTCGAGAAATCGTTTTATAAAACTCAAGAATCGTTTTTGTAAAACTCGAAGATCGTTTTATAAAACTCGACGATCGTTTATAAAACTCGAGAGATCATTTTATAAAACTCGAGAAATCGTTTTATAAAACTCGAGAAATCGTTTTATAAAACTCGAGAAATCGTTTTATAAAACTAGAGAATCGTTTTATAAAACTCGAGAATCATTTTATAAAACTCGAGAATCGTTTTATAAAACTCGAGAATCGTTTTGTAAAACTCGAGAATCATTTTATAAAACTCGAGAATCGTTTTATAAAACTCAAGAAATCGTTTTATAAAACTCGAAGAGATCGTTTTATAAAACTCGAGAAATCGTTTTATAAAACTCGAGAAATCGTTTTATAAAACTCGAGAAATCGTTTTATAAAACTCGAAGATCGTTATATAAAACTCGAAGGTCGTTTTATGAAATCCGAAGATCGTTTTATAAAACTCGAGAATCGTTTTACAAAACCGCAAAAACCGGAAAAAGCCGTAAAACGCGAACTAGTCGCAACTAGATTGCCCATCGGCGAACTAAGAAGCACTCTCTAGTTCGCCCATCGGCGAACTAAGCCGGCCTGGCTTAGTTCGCCGATGGGCGAACTAGGACATGCTCGACTAGTTCGCCGATGGGCGAACTAGAGACTTCCCGGACACTCCGCGTCTCGATTTCCCGCATTCCCGATTCGAAACTTATGTCTTTCGACAAAGTCGCATTCTAAACCACGGCCGAAATATCTCCCGTTCCATCTCGATCCGACTTACCGTTCGAGTTTTACGATAAAAACCGTAAAACTTCGTTTTCTCGGAAAGAACTTGAGGAAATCGTATAAAACGGCAACGGTTAAGCGAAACACCGAACATTTCCTAAACTATACGATTTATTCGAGATTTCTCGT
Organism: Eruca vesicaria subsp. sativa; assembly: GCA_932364175.1. NCBI lineage: Eukaryota > Viridiplantae > Streptophyta > Magnoliopsida > Brassicales > Brassicaceae > Eruca > Eruca vesicaria. The sequence continues at coordinate 286,710 of CAKOAT010176266.1, forward strand.
TAAAATCATGAAAACGCGCTTTTTAATAAAAAACGTCGAGTAAGTCGTAAAAAACGTGTTTTTAATAAAAAAAAAGTCGAGTAAATCGTAAAACCTTGCGATTAACTCGAGTAAATTATTAAAAACGACGTCAGATCAGAAAACGATCCCGTAAATGTCGGAAAACGGATTTATCGCAAAACGGCCCGAAAGGACCTAAAAACGCGATAAAAACCCATCTCGCGATCTTAACGGAATCTAACCCGCAGATTTGACAACGTTTTGACGGTTTACTCGCAGAAGGAAAATAAAAGTCAAGTTTAAAGATAAAAGGAAGGTTTGAAGAGAAATAGAAGATTTCCGCAGAAGAAAAGGAAGGATCGAGAAGAATGGAAAATTCCCGATTTAGTCAAATCTNTTTACTCGCAGAAGGAAAATAAAAGTCAAGTTTAAAGATAAAAGGAAGGTTTGAAGAGAAATAGAAGATTTCCGCAGAAGAAAAGGAAGGATCGAGAAGAATGGAAAATTCCCGATTTAGTCAAATCTGGGCGAAATGGAAAGATCGGATAGCCAAGGCAAGGAGTATATAAAGAGGAGGTCTAGGGCAGAAGCACAAACACGAAATTCAGAGCTCTCACCACCAAAACTAGCATTTAGGAATATTTCCGTTTTTCTGTTAGCGAACTGCGTCTCAATTAGGGTTTTCTAGTTCTTACGTTTTCGGCTACTCTCTTTGTACCAGTTCAACGCAGATTCGGAATAAGAACCTTCTTGCTTTCAGTCTCGCTTATTTTCGTTTTAATTTTAAGTGTTTTCGTCATCTTAATCTTTGTTGTGCGGTTCTCGCAGATAGCCGGTTCCTCTGGAAACTTAGGGTTTTCCCGAAGTTTCCTTATTTACAATTTATTTGACAGTAGGGTGACATCGACTCCCACAGTTTGGCGCTAGAAGGAGGGGGGGTCGGATCTATCTTACACCGTAGCCGCAACATGTCCAACGAAGAAAGGATGGCTGGTGACAACCAAACTCGCGACGAACGCGACAACGTTGAAACACCACTATTAAAAGACGCGCATGCGGCCAACGCTACGAACGCTAACGCCGAGACCGTCGAAAAGATGCTTTCCGTGTTTAACAAAAAATCGGAAGAGCAGGAAAAGCTCATTGGTTCACTCGCAAAACGGCTCGAAACCCTAACTGCGAGAACCAAAGCGATTCGCCCCCGCGGAACTACCAAGATCCGCGGAAGGAGACTCGACTTCGGCGCTCCTACGGATCGTCCCAGAATCGATCAGGGAAACGTACCGGAAAAGGATTCCGGAAAAGAAAACCCTGATACGATGCTGAACGAATCGGAAAAATCTCCTATTCGCGAACAGGAGACCGAAGGCGACGGCATCGAAAGGGTCAACCTGGAAACGAGCGACCCGGCCGACTCGACAGACGAAGACGCCGACGTCCATCCTAGGAGAAGGAAAACTCGCAGTCCTCGACCGGAGTCGTCTCCCGAACGTTCCTTTACTGGAGACGAAGGAGAACTCGACTTCGCGCGATACGCAAAAACCGCCGAGGAGCGATCTCCGGTCACTCGCGGCAAACGCCGACAAGGTCGGAAAACTGCTGGCGATCAGACCGAGATTCGCGATCTCCGCGAATACATTACCAAAACGGCCGCAGCGGTAAAAGCGGTAAAATCTCAGATTCACCATGCGACCAGCGTCGCACCCGAGATCGATCGGCTGCTGTACGAGTCTCGGAAAACGCCCTTCACGGCTCGCATCACCGAGATCAAACTGCCCGATCCCGGAAAGCTTAAGGTGCCAACTTACGACGGGACGACCAATCCCAAAGCGCACCTGCAAGCGTTCCAGATCACCATAGGACGAGCCAAACTCAAGGACCACGAAAAAGATGCAGGTTACTGCCGCCTCTTCGTCGAAAACCTAGAAGGAGCCACGCTCGAATGGTTCGCCAAACTTAGGCGAAATTCGATCGGAAGTTTCCGTCGACTGGCTTCGGAGTTCCTAAAGCAGTATTCGATGTTCATTAACCCGGAAACCTCCGACGCCGATCTCTGGAGTTTGGTGCACGAGGAGGACGAATCTCTCCGCGATTTCATGAGTAGATTCAAACTCGTCATGGCTAGGGTTAGCGGGATTAGCGACAAAGCCGCCATCGACGCGTTGAGGAAATCGCTCTGGTATAAATCAAAGTTCCGCAAATGGATAACTCTCGAGAAACCGCGGACGATCCAGGACGCGCTCCATAAGGCCACCGACTTCATAACCATCGAGGAGGAAACTAAAATCCTGTCCGAGAAGCATAAGCCGACGAAAACATCCGCAAAGGATAACGCGTCCGAGCAGAAGCAGAAAAAGAAAAGCTCTCGTAACGACAAATTCGTCGATCACGAGGGACAGGATCTCCGAGGGGCGCATAACTACGCCATTAACTCCGGTTCGGAGCAAGGGCGGACTACGGGTAACACGTGGACGAGAAATTCGAATTACGACGAGAATTCTTTCTGCGACCTCCACCAAACCCATGGTCATTCCACCGTGAACTTCAAAGTTCTCGGCGCCAGACTGGCCGCAAAGTTAGTCGCAGCAGAACTTTCCGAGATAACTAGCGTCAAGGATCTTATCCGCGATTCGGACCGCGTCCCGAAGAATGACTAAAACACGCAAACTCCGCCTCAGGGAAATCAGTCGGGCGAAAAACGCGGACGAAGAGCAGACGAGAAGGGTAACGATGCTAACCGCCGAAAAATCAACATGATCATCGGTGAATCGCCATACTTTAACGACACCGTCTCGTCGATAAAATCCTACCAACGTAAAGCTGAAACCGGCTCGAGTTGGAAGGTGCCGATGGACGATTCTCCGACAGGGGTAATCTCTTTCAACGATGCTGAAACCGGTGGAATCGACCAACCGCATGCCGATCCCCTTGTCATTGATTTGGTGATAAGCGATCTAGAGGTTGCTCGAATCCTGGTTGATACCGGAAGCACGGTCAACGTCATCTTCCGCAACACGCTAGCACGAATGGGAATCGATCTCTCGGAAGTCGAGCCGATTCCAAAACCGCTGACTAGTTTCTCCGGCAAAACGTCAATGACCTTGGGATCAATCCGACTACCGGTCGTCGCGAAAGAAGTGACGAAAATCGTTAACTTCGCGGTAGTCGATGTCCCGGCTATCTACAACGTGATTATGGGCACGCCTTGGATAAACTCCATGAAGGCGGTCCTGTCCACGTATCATATAGGCATCAAATTCCCAACGCCCACGGGAGTCGCAGTAATTTGGGGATGCCAAAGCCAATCGCGATCTTGCTTCCTGGCCGAACATAAGCTGAGGCAATTAGCGGTCGCGATCGTGAAACCAAAACGGGAAAAGGTCACGCCACCGCCCGCAGACGACGACCCGAAGCAAGCAACGGCCGAGAAACCAGAAGTTTCCGCACCCATCGCTTCCGCCCAACCGGAGGAGACAATCCCGGTAAAAGACATCGATCCCGCGACTGAAGCGATCAAGAAGTCTACAGCCGAGTAAACGCACTCGCGCAAACAATTAGAACTACGAGATGGCTTGATTTCCGAAAGGAATACGTAGGCAGCTCGCCTAAAGACGAGTTCAGCTATCCCCCCCTTCCAAAACGGGGGGGGGGAGTGGGTGAGTATACGAGTATTCGTATACTCCCAAAAATTTTTACAAAATTTCTTTTAACTTTGTAATCGAAAATTTTTCAAAATTTTTAATAAAGACAAAGTTAGAATATCTCTGCTACCATCGAAAAATGCAAATCCGGAAAATCGCTTCCGCAGTAACAACTACTCAATCATTTTTACAAAAATTCGCATGTCAAAATATTTTCGGAAAGAACGGGCGAGACGTCGCCTAAATTCTCGAAGAAAAATATTTCCCCAAAGTCCGTCCGCGACTATAAAAACACGAACGCTCGGCGATTGGCCCCGTCGAGCACGCTAGCCATCCTAAACAAACGCACCGACCTATCGGTCCGCATACATCCGACGAGGATAAAATAGCGCGCTATAAAAGAAATCCAAATTTTTGGTCAACACTTCCGAGAAATTGTTCCCGGAGAGATGCTCGATTCCAACCAGACAAATCATATAAGCCGAGAACCTATCGCGGATTCTAAATCGGTATGGAATCAGGTTAAAATCGCAACGGGCAAAACGAAAGCCGATTAGTCATCGCACAGCCCCAATCCGAAAGTAAACCTAGGTCTTGCCCTAAACCCAGCACACTGGTCGCTAACGTCTCAAGGCATGAATCGAGATCCTAAAGGCATGTCTCTTCGCCNGAACCTATCGCGGATTCTAAATCGGTATGGAATCAGGTTAAAATCGCAACGGGCAAAACGAAAGCCGATTAGTCATCGCACAGCCCCAATCCGAAAGTAAACCTAGGTCTTGCCCTAAACCCAGCACACTGGTCGCTAACGTCTCAAGGCATGAATCGAGATCCTAAAGGCATGTCTCTTCGCCCACATCCAAACACTCGCGAAAATCGAAATCTCCCGAGTTAACGAATCGGACGATCTACACCAAAGAGTTAGGTACGAGATGACAACTCGTATTCTTTCCTCTACATCTAACATAAAAAAAAAAATTCATACTTAGAAACTGTTTTATTAAAAGCGTTCGAATACACACCGCCCAGCGGTAGGGATTCAAAGCCACCAATGGCCAGTCCCGAAAAAAAACAACGACAAAGTCGAAAAAACTAAGAACATCACACATCAAAGTCATCAAACGCAGGTTGATCGACTTCGCCATCTACATCCGAAATCCCAGGACCGACTTCAACTGAATCCGGCGACACCACGACGGGATTCCATTGATCCCACATACGCGCCTTAAGGTCGAAAAATTCGGACTGCGTATCTTTTTCCCGATTCAAATCTTCCCATCGCACTTGGGATTCCTTAGCAAACGAATACCCTTCATTCTGAGTCAAGGATAACCCATGAACGACCCCGCGACATTCGCGATAATCACCATGCGCCCGTTGAACAGCTTCCGCATCCGAATAACCAGTTGCAAATCGCTCGCGACTGTTGGTATCGAAAACCGTACTCTCAAAATCAACGTCTGCGATAGCTTCTGTAAAAGGGAGATCATTACTTTCCGCAAAAGTGATTTTATAAAACTCAGAATCGTTTTATAAAACTCGAGAATCGTTTTATAAAACTCGAAGAATCGTTTTATAAAACTCGAGAATCGTTTTATAAAACTCGAGAATCGTTTTATAAAACTCGAAGAATCGTTTTAGAAAACTCGAGAATCGTTTTATAAAACTCGAGAATCGTTTTATAAAACTCGAGAATCGTTTTATAAAACTCGAGAATCGTTTTATAAAACTCGAAGAATCGTTTTATAAAATTCGAGAATCGTTTTATAAAACTCGAGAATCGTTTTATAAAACTCGAGAATCGTTTTATAAAACTCGAGAATCGTT
>CAKOAT010176267.1:8964-28780 GCA_932364175.1 Eruca vesicaria subsp. sativa
TTAATAAAGCCGCAAAAGCGGCAGGGACTCAGAACCGCACACGGCCAGTCCGAAAACTATAACGGCCACGCTCGGCCAGGCCAAACGGCCTACGAGGCTAGTCTCAAGGCCGGCAAAGGTCCAGATGCCATCGACATCAATATGCTCGATAATTCCTACACAACATATAACTAGACCGTAAAGGTCTTGCTAGGAAACAGGTCATACGAACCTTAACTCCGAAAGGCTTGATCCCCTCAAAAGGGTACGTAGGCAGCCTTCACAAGGCGCAGCCCTAATCTTAAACGCTTTCCGCTCCCTGGAGAGTGGAAAGATCACTTTCAACCGACGTTTCCGACCATTAATTCCGCCTAACTTAACTAAAACTGGTTAACCACTCGCAAGAACCTTACGCTAAAGACTCAAGATTCTTACGAGCTGGGGGGCTAACTGTTGGGGTCAAAATCGGTACGACAAAATTAATAGCCAAAATTCCCCGCAAAATCGGTACGACGGAATTAATAGCCATTTTATAAAACCCGCAGACCGTTTTATAAAACACGAAGATCGTTTTATAAAACTCGAGAATAGTTTTATAAAACTCGAGAATCGTTTTATAAAACTCGAGAATCGTTCTATAAAACTCCAGAATCGTTTTATAAAACTCGAGAATCGTTTTATAAAACTCGAGAATCGTATTATAAAACTCGAGAATCGTTTTCTAAAACTCGAGAAGCCGTTTTATAAAACTCGAAGATCGTTTTATAAAACTCGAGAATCGTTTTATAAAACTCGAAAAGCCGTTTTATAAAACTTGAAGATCGTTTATTAAAACTTAAAGATCGTCTTATAAAACTCGAAAAGCTGTTTTATAAAACTCGAAGATCGTTTTATAAAACTTAAAGATCGTTTTATAAAACTCGAAAAGCCGTTTTATAAAACTCGAAGATCGTTTTATAAAATTTGAGAAGCCATTTTATAAGACTCGAGAAGCTATTTTATAAAACTCGAAGATCGTTTTATAAAACCCGAGAAGCCGTTTTATAAAACTCGAAGATCGTTTTATAAAACTCGAAGATCTTTTTATAAAACTCGAGAAGCCGCTTTATAAAACTCGAAGATCGTTTTATAAAACTCGAAGAATCGTTTTATAAAACTCGAGAATCCTTTTATAAAACTATAAGAATCGTTTTATAAAACTCGAAGAATCATTTTATCAAACTCGAGAATCGTTTTATAAAACTCGAAGAATCGTTTTATAAAACTCGAGAATCGTTTTATAAAACTCGAAGAATCGTTTTATAAAACCCGAAGAATCGTTTTATAAAACTCGAAAATCGTTTTATAAAACTCGAAGAATCGTTTTATAAAACTCGAAGACTCGTTTTATAAAACTCGAAGAATCGTTTTACGAAACCGCAAAAAACCGAAACAGCCATAAAACGCGAACTAGTCACGACTAGTTCGCCCACGGACGAACTAAGCCGAGCCGGCTTAGTTCGCCGATGGGCGAACCAGGAGGTACTCGACTAGTTCGCCCATCGGCGAACTAAGCTGGCCCGGCTTAGTTCGCCGATGGGCGAACTAGTCCCGTCCCGGCTAGATCGCCATTTGGCGAACTAAGAGGTGCTGACTTTGCCCCACTGGTTCTTGTCGCCTAGTTCGCCATATGGCGACCTAGCCAAGCTGAACTAGCTCGCCGTACGTCGAGCCGACCATCCCGAGCCTCGATCTCCCACTTCCTTGATTTAAGGCGTACGTCCTTCGACACGATCGTATTCCGAATCACGGTCGAAATGTCTCCCGTTTCGTCTCGATCCGTCCTATTGTTTGAGTTTTACGATAAAAACCGTAAAACTCTGTTTTCCCGAAAAGAACTCGCAGAAATCGTATAAAAGGGTAACGGTTAATCAAAACACCGAACGTCGCCTAGACTATACGATTTATCCGAGATTCTTCGTTAAGATTATAAAAAACGCGCGTCGAGAGAATCGTAAAAAAACAGCATCGGATCAGGAAACGGTCTCGTTAAAGTCGTAAAACGGTTTTTATCGTAAAACGGCCCGAAAGGTCCTAAAACACGATAAAAACCTATCTCGCGACGTTAACGAAATGAAACCCAAAGATACGATAACGCTTTGACAGTCTACTCGCAGACGGAAGATAAAAGGCAAGTTTGAAGATAAATAGAAGATTTCCGCAGAAGAAAAGGAAGGATCGACAGATATGGAAAGTTCCCGAAATATTCGGTTTCGAGCAAAATGGAAAGACTAAAACCGCCTAAGGAGGAGTATATAAGGAGGAGGCATAGGGCAGAAGCTGAGGGACGATTTTCAGAGCTCTCATCTGAGACTTTTACAACTTTCTAGACTTAGAATTTTCCGCACTTAGAAACTTAGGCTTTTTCTCGACAAGTTCGGTTTCTATGACTGGCGCTCAATCACTAGACGAACTCGCCCAGGCAGTTCGATCTCTTGTCCATCTCAATCAACTGAACTACGTTCGACTTGATCCTCGAAAGGGGTACGTAGGCAGCCTTTCATAAGGTTCAGTCCGAAATCAATCAAAATTATTTTCCTATCTTTTTCCGTCTTTCGTTATCGAGCTGCGAATCGACTAGATCTAGGATTTTTTATGTTTGTAACTCGCTGATGGCAACTGCGGCCAAAGCCTTTGTAATTCCTTGTAAAAATCGCAACGCTCTTACGCGAATCGAAAATAAGATCTACTTTTTCTTTAAATTCATTTTATTACGTTTTTAGTACTTTTCCGCATTTATTGGTTACTTGTCGTTGGCTTTCGCAGAGATCCGGTTCCTCTGGAAAATTAGGGTTTTCCTAAGTTTCCTTATTTAACGGAAATTGACAAGTGTGAATTTCGGTTCCCACAATGTTGTGGCTATTGGTGTTTTGGCATGACCTTTTGGCATATTGATGAGACCCCCAAACTTGTTCTTGACCATATTCAACACATAAGAGCATCAATATATACAAAGATAAACATGAGACTTTCTCCCAAGTGAGCTTGTTTAAAGTCTCTTAGCTTGACTACCTTTGTTTACCTATTGAGAAGGAGGATCCTTCCCACTTTCAAGGGTGATGGTGAGGACGTGTGTAAGGAGCCCTTGGAGCTTGAGTGGATCAGCTTGAAGTTGAGGAGAGATAATGGCCCTGGCGCTTGATAATGGCTTGGACCTTCCCTTGCACTTGATCTTATACTCAATGGCTCCATCCTTTAGCTTTATGGTGGAGTGTGAGAGTGTGTGGCATCTTGGCAAGCTTGGGAGATGAAGGAGTTTTTATCCTATTCTTGGTTTGAGTAGCCTCAGTAGCTTCACTCACCTTCTCCTTGGTAGCATCTCCCAAGTGCTCTACACAACTCTTCTTTGAGGAACCTTCATCAAGAACTTCCTCCTCCTTAACAACCAATGCATCTTTCAAAATTGTTCCACAATAATAACCTCCATTAAGCATTGGTGACTTAATTGGATAGGAGACTTCCTTGTTGATATTGTGGAAGACCACCTTCTTGTTTGGAAAGTCTATACAAGCCCCCACAGTAGCAAGGAAGGGCGCGCGTAAGAGCAAAGGCATTCTCCTCTTTCATGCCATATCAATAACAGTGAGGTCTATGGGGATGGTGCAATATCCAATCTTCAAAGGGAAGTCCTTAATGAGACTAACAGGTGTTGTTGAAGAAGAATTCCAAACATGAGGGAGGAGTTTTTTGGTTCCATGCCTTTGATCTTCAAGCTCTGCACCATCTCCAATGAGATCACCACACAAGCTCCACTATCCACAAGAGCATCATCAAACTTTGAAATCACCAAGGGAGCAAGGCAATATGAACTTTCCTTGATCTTCTAGTTTGGAAAGATACTTTGTTGAAGTTTAGGATCCAGCAAAGAGGAAGAGATGTCAAGAAGCTCTGTCACCTTTTCTTTGCTGGCTATAATGTCCTTTATGAGCACTAGCTGGTCACAAGCTTCTTGCATATTGGAGATCTCAGGGAGATTGACTCCAATATCACTCAACTCTTTCTTAAACTTTGAGATCAGCTTCTTTTGTGCTTTGGTGATGATCCTCTTTGGAAAAGGGAGCTTATGATAAGGAGATAGCTCATTTTCATTGGTTCCTTTAAGCACAACCTCTTTCAACTTTTGGACAGCTTGTTTAACAACCAATACCTCAGCCTTGTACGCAGCTTGTTTAACAACCTCTGCCTCATCTTTCTGATCAACCTTGGCCTCAACCTTCTTAACAGTTTGAGCATCAACCTTGTCGAAAATCTGGTTCTCGTCCTGCACAAGATCAGAGCCATACAAGAGTCTCTCAATCTCATCTACCTCTCTCACATGATCATTCTTTTCAATCTCAGGTGTAGCAGCAGAGAGGACAACATTGCAATGTTCTTTCCATGGGCGGTGAGAGGTTGATTTCATTGAAGAGAACTGGTTCTCCAAGGATTTGAACTTGTTGTTTAGCTCCCCATAAACACAATCAATCTTTGTGTTTGTGGGAACCGAAATTCGCACTGTCGATTTCCGTAAAATAAGGAAACTTAGGAAAACCCTAATTTTCCAGAGGACCCGGATCTCTGCGAAAGCCAACGACAAGTAACCAAATAAATGCGGAAAATATGAAAAACATGATAAAACGAATTTATAAAAGAAATAGATCTTATTTCGAATTCGGGTAAGAGCGTTGGGATCATTAGAAGAGATTACAAGGTTTTGGCCACAGGAGCCGTCAGCAAGTTACCTAGTTCTAGCAACATAAAACCCTAAACCTTGTTGAGTCCCATCTCAATAACAAAAGACAAAAAAGATAAGAAAAAAAGGTTTTGATTGATTTCAGACTGAACCTTATGAAAGGCTACCTACATACCCCTTTCGAGGATTAATTCGAACGTAGTTCAATTGATAGAGCTGGACAAGAGATCGAACTGCCTGGGCGAGTTTGTCTAGTAATTGAGCGCCAGTCATAGAAACCAAACTTTTCGAGAATAAAGCCTAAGTTTCTAAGTGCAGAGAATTCTAAGTCTAGAAAAGTTGTAAAAGTCTCAGATGAGAGCTCTGAATATTGTCCTTGCTTATGTCCTCGACCTTCTGTTTATATACTCCTTCTCTAGGCGGTTTGGTCTTTCCTTTTCCGCCTTGATTCGTTCTTATCAGAAATCTTCCATTTATCTCGATCTTTCCATTTTTCTTCGGAAAACTTCTATTTATCTTCAATCTTGACATTTATCCACTCCTGCGGATAATAGGCAAACCGTCATTGTATCTTTGGGCTGGACCTTATTCAAAGTCACGGGTGGGCCTTTATCGCGTTTTAGGACCTTTCGGGCCGTTCTGCGATTTAGCCATTTTACGACTTTAGACGAGATCATTTCCAGATACGATGTTGTTTTGAAGTAAACATCTGGAATTAATCGTATAGTTTGGCAATGTTCAGTGTTTCGTTTAACAGTTGCTGTTTTATACAATTTACTCGAGGTTTTACGAGAAAACGCGTCTTTAGCAATTTTTTTTAAAAAAATCTTGAGTTAATCGTATAGTTTGGCAACATTCGGTGTTTTATTTAACCGTTGCCATTTTATATGATTTACTCGGGTCTTAACAAGAAAACGCATCTTTTGCGTTTTTTTAATAAAAGATCTCGAGTTAATCGTATAGTTTGGAAATGTTCGGTGTTTCGTTTAACCGTTGCCGTTTTATTTGATTTACCCGAGGTTTTACTAAAAAACACATTTTTTACGGATTTTATCGTAAAAATCAAACAGTAAGGCGGTTTGAGACGAAATGAAAGACGAACGATCATGGTTCAGAGTACGATCGAGTCGAGGGGCATAGATGGTTGAACTCAGCTTGCCTGTTGCGAGATGGACAGATGTGTTCAGCTCGCAATGGGCGAGCTGGACGGTTGCTCAATTTCGATCTTTTCTTGTTTTCTCGACCCGAGATTTTTTTGGAGAATGTAAGGAGAAGTAATCGTAGATGTTGATTTCGAGATTACCAATAGTTTTAATATCTCAGGGAGTTTGGACGTTACGGCCGTTTTTTGCTAATTTGACCAATAAAACAGTCGCGGATTGTTTTATTTGATTTCCCGATGATTTCCAAGATGACGGTTGTCAAGTTTACGGAATTGATTTGTTCGGAGAATCCTTAGATTTCTTCTCAATGCTTTTTTTTATTTTTAAAACCTAATCTTAGACTTGCGGAAAGTTTTGATCGTTGGTTCCGTCTTAACCATTTTTTCCCCAACAAGCAAGGAGGTATTTTTTGATTATTTCATACTTTGATACGAGTTTTCCGTAACGTCGTATCTCCATAGAAAATCTATAGTTTCTTGTACGTTTTTCTGGGACTTTTAGCCATTGATTCCGTTGTGACCGATTTTGACCCCAACAGTTAGCCCCCTAGCTCGTTAGAATCTTGAGCTTTTAGCGTGAGGTTCTAGCGAGTGTTTAGACAATTTTAGGCAAGTTAGGCGGAATTTATGGTTGAAAAGTGCCGTTGAAAGTGGTCTTCCCACTCTCATTGGAATGGAAAGCGGTAGGATTGGGGCTGCGCCTAGTGAAAGCTGCCTACATACCCTCTTGAAGGGATCAAGCCTTTCGTAGTTCGTCTTAGAGTTAAGGTTCGTATGACCTGTTTTCGATTTAGCCTTTTATAGTCTAGTTATACGTAGAAATTATCGAACATGTCGATATCGATGATGTTTTGTATCAGCCTCGAGACTTGCCTCGTAGGCTGTTTGCTTTGGCCAAGTGTGGCCATTATATTTTTAGACTGGCCGTATGCAGCTTCGAATCCGTGCCGCTATGCAACCGTATTTTTAAATTGTATTTTGCGTTTTAAGAGAAAGTTTGTATTCATATGAATGTGGAGGGAGAATATGAGTTGTCATCTCATAGTTTAACTCTTTTTTTGTAGATCGCCTTATTCGTTTGCTCGTTTTAGGATGTTTAGAATCTCGTGAGCGTTTAGATATGGACGAAGAGACATGCCTTTAGGATCTCATTTTGTGCCTTGAGACATTAGAGACCAGTTTGCTTGGTTTAGGGCAAGACCTAGGTTTACTTTCGGTTTTAAGGCTTTGCGATGACTAATCGGCGTTCGTTTTGCCTGTTGCGATTTTAACTTGATTCTGTACCGATTTAAAGTCCGTGATAGGTTCTCGGCTTATACAACTTGTCTGGTCGGAATCGAGGATCCCGAAGGTGCTGACCAAAATTTGGATTTATTTATAGCGCTATTACCCTTGTGTCGGGTGTATGAGAGCTATCTCTGCGAGATAACTTAAGTTTGTTTAGGACCGTTGCGAGTTTGTTGTGATCAACAACAAACTTAGGTGGTAGATGTTACCATTTCTTGGACCTTCGCAAAAGATACGTATCTTAAGAGGTTTTGTATGTTTTATATTCGCGGATGGACTGTTGGGTCTTCCAAGAAAATGATTTTATCGAGGAAGGTATTTTTTGTCGAAAAACTGTTCTTCAGGCGTCTGCGAATTCTCGCAATGCCGAAGATTGATTTTTATTTCATCTGTCTCGTTTCGTGTTCGAAACGTTTGCGGGCTCGAAGATGTTGCGCGGTGTTGAAAGGGTTTTTTCTTAACCCAGCTTTGCAAGAACACTTTGATTTTCTTGCGGACATTCCCAGGCAAAACTTATGTTTGTTGGTGTCAAATATGGCAATCTCGAAATATATGTCTACGATTATTTCTTATCAAAATTTCGTGAAAGGATCTCAGATCGAAAAACCGAAACATCCAACCCGCCGTAATCACGAGCAGGTTCGATCAAACCAGCTCGCCGTGCACCCAGCTGAACCAACCGGTTCAGCTCGCCATACGGCGAGCTGGTTCGGTGTAACGGTTCAGCTCGCCGCACGGCGACGTACGCTGAAACCAAACGGTGGCCACGAACCAGCTCACCGTAGGGCGAGCTGAACTAGGCGGTTCTGTTCACCGTACGGCGAGCTGGTTCACTCAAATCAGCTCGCCGTATGGCGAGCTGATCCAGGCGGTTCTATTCGCTGTACGGCGAGCTAATCGTCTCACAACAGCTTGCTGTACGTCGAGCTGGCCAATCCGAGCCCTGCTCCCCGCACTCCCGACACAAAGCATACGTCCTTGGACTCCAATCTTGCTCTGAACCGTGATAGGAACGTCTCTTGTTTCATCTCGATATGTCTTATCAATCAAGTTTTACGATAAAAACCATAAAGTCTTGTTTTCTCGAAAGAACTCGAGTAAATCATATATAACGGAAACGGTTAGACGAAACATCGGATATTTCTAAACTATACGATTAACTTGAGATGTTTTATAAAAACAGCGTCGTATTAAGGAATGATCTCGTTCGAAATCGCAAAACGGTTAAGTCGCAAAAACATGCTCGGAAAGTCTTAAAACGCGATAAAAGCCCACTCGCGACTTTAAACGAAGTCCAGCCCAAAGATACGACAATAGTTTGTCTATTTACTCGCAGAAAGAAGATAAATGTCAAGATTGAAGATAAATGTCAAGTTTGAAGATAAATAAAAGTTTTCTAAAGAAAAAGGGAAAGATCGAGATAAATGGAAGATTTCCAATAGACTCGAATCTGGGCGAAAAAGGAAGGACTAAACCGCCTAAGGAGGAGGGAGTATATAAGCAGAAGATTGGGGAAAAGGGCAGAGGACGAATTATAGACCTAGAAAAATGGTTGTTAGCTTAGGGGAATTTAGGGCTTAGGTGGCTAGACTAGAAAGTCAGATCCTTAGAACGTTTTGTCGTCTAAGTTCCGCGATTTTCTTTGTAACAGCATTCAATCTCTTTATCAATAATAGCCCTTACACAAATTATTCATCTGTATTATGTTCATCTTTTTCGTTTTAGTGGTTTCCGCTGAGATCCAAGACCATCAGGAGAATTAGGGTTTTCCTAATTTTCCATATTTGATGGAAAATTGATAGTGTGAATTTTGGTTCGCACAGTTTGGCGCTAGAAGGAGGGGGGGTCGGATTCTATTTCACAATAACCGCTAGAACAAATGAGAAGAGATATGCCCAACTTAAACGGCGATGTCATCTCGTTCGAGGAAAGAGCAAACCTTTCAACGATCTTCTTGTCATCAAGCTGACGATCCAGAATAGGGATGTCGCAAGGATATTAGTCGATACCGGAAGCTCGGCTGATATCATCTTCAAAAACTCTCGAGAGAGAATGGAAATCGATTCGTCTGAAATCGCGGAAAACGTAAGCCCGCTAGTAGGATAATATACCATGATTTTGACCCGCGTTTAGCCATGGTATTGATATGTTTTTATGAGTTTTATATATGTTTTGGAGTCTATTAGGTATGTTTTCAGGTTCATGAGCACTTTGGAGTAAAGTGATGATTTAGGTGCCCTTTTGAAGCTTAAAGGAGAGTTTTCCGAGATGACTATAAGATCAGACAACAATGACACATATCGATCGATACACACCCTGTGTAATCGATCGATGACGCTTCCATTGAAGATGAAGTCGAGACACTCCATCGATCGATGTACACCATGTACCATCGATCGATATGATGCATGGAGAACAAGTCCGACTTGGCCGACTTGAAGCCCAAGTCTTCCCAATATTACAATAATGCCCCTGACGAGTTTTTAACCTAATGGAACTCATATTTATAGTTTTTGCCATTGTGTTTGGCTAGACATGCTTTTCGAATGTTTCTATTGTTCTAGTTACTTTTGTACTTGAAAAGCTTGGCATACTTTTCTTGTTCCTTTGTTCTATTTTATACTTAGCAATAAAGTATTTCTTTTCATTTTAATTTCTTAAAGGTTGTAGAATTCTAGATTTAGAAGAAACACACAAAGAGATTTATTGTTCCAAGAACCAAAAGTTCAATCTTCTATTACTACCTTGCTGTTATGAATCTCTCAGTTATGTCTGAGTAGATTTCTTTGTTAGATTTAGGGTTCAAATAGTTATGAGGGATTAGCCCAAACTATGGAATGTTGAATTGTTGATATTCATTATCCAGATGAACCCTAATGCTTACTCTAGAGTAGCTACCTAGAGTATGATCATGGATGTGATTTAACTTGTTAATCATTGTCCTGAAATCATTTGGCATGAGCTTAGTCCTTTAGGGTTGTGCGAGAGCCGGTCTATGATCTTGGTGAACACAGTTTCGATTCGATCTTATGCTATATCGATCGATACTCCTATAGAGTAATCGATCGACGGCTAGTTATATCGTCCGACATGGGGATCATACCATCGGTCGATATTGCTGGCAATGAGATCGATGGATGTGTCTATTTAGCGACTGCTGTTAGATCTATCTAAAAATCGAAGTTCTCATATATCTTGCAAGCAATTCATTAAAACATCTATAGCATTATAATCCTGATTATCTGAATAGCAACCTTGAATATAACTACTTTCTTTTATTGTTTTCAAACCTAAAACCCATTCTCTTAAGCAACTTATCATTGCTTACAAAACTGCAATATACTATTTTTAACCTAATCAACCTAGCATAATCATTTAGGATTACATCTATTTGTGTTCCTTAGTTCCATGTGGATTCGATCCCTAAGTACTACAACTGAACCTCTTATTTGAGAGAGTAATTCACTTCTTAGGATTAAACATTTGAGTGATATTAAATTATGCACCATTGCCGGGGAACTTTGATAACATTAGATTAAATCTGATTAGGTATAGGTTATTTTTTTTATTGTTTAATTATCTTCTGACACCAAAAATTTTTCTTGTATTTTTCAGCTACATGTCCAGCAGTACTAGAAGCAACAAGAACAAACACCTTTTGTACTCAGAAGATCCTCACGGCTTGGAACGTAGCATCCGCAAAGACCTACGCTCCTCATCGATCGACATCAACACATCCCTGTAGACCGATACTTGCCTACCACAGTCGACCGAGACACCTTCAACGTCGACCGATACTCTCACCGTCACATCGCTCGACATCAACAACCGTTCGTCGACCGATAGCTTTCATCTGAAATCGATCGATATCCCTCATCTTACATCGATCGATACTAACCGGCGAGACATGGTAGCGCCTATTATTCTCACTACCGATGAGAATGGAGACCTGCATGATCGAGATGGTCACCTGCGTAATGCAGCAGGTCAGAAGCTGAACGCTCAGAAGGAGATCATACCTGAGCAAGAGACTGCACCTACAAACATCATTCAACCTGTAGAAGAGGCTAACCAAGCTAGATCTTTGGCTGACTACAACCGTCCAGATCAGTTCTATTCCAACCGATCAGCCATCCGCCCTCTTACTATTCACAGAGGAGATTTCGAGCTTAAGCCGCAGTACTAAACCCTTAGGACAAATACCCTTCTGTGGGTTGTCCAATGAGCATCCTATTGACCACCTGGAGAGGTTCGAGGATCTCATAACCGTCATAAAATCCAATGGAGTCCCTCAAGACTATCTTCTCTGCAAGCTTTTCAAGTACTCTCTATCTGGAGAAGCTTTGCAGTGGCTGAGAAAACTACAACCAGGTTCTCTCACAACCTGGAGTGACATCAAGAACGCATTCCTGCGTAACTTCTTTGATGAGTCACGCGCTGAAGAATGGAGGAAAAAGATTGTTGCATTCACTCAGAATCCTGAAGAGTCATTCAAAGATGCATGGAACAGATTCAAGTCCTACCAAAGAGATTCCCACACCACGGTTTCAACAAAGTGCAACTTCTTTGCACTTTCTACAGAGGCATCACATTGGATTATCAGAGAGCTCTTGATACAGCTAGTGAAGGAAATTTCAACACAAGGAATCCACAAGAGGCTATGAAGTTAATTGATAACTTAGCTTCCAGCAACAGCACGAAGAACTTCATGAAGACAAAACCTACATCATTCCTTGGGAAGGAATACATCAATGAAGTACAAGCACAGCTGGATACCATTCAGAAGTTATTAAACAAGCAGATCTGTCCAGTGGAGGATGCAGAGACTGCAGGTGAAGATTATATAGAAGAAGATGTGAACTGGGTCAGTGGAGCTGGTTTTCAGAGGTCTGGTAACCAAGGAGGATACAAAAACTACACAGGCCAGAGAAGCAACTTCAACCAGAATTCACAGAAGCCCAACACCTTCAGCAGCAGCAACCCCAACAACAACAGGAGCTATGGAAACTCATTCTACTCCAACCCACACCCACCCACCCAAGATACTAAACTGGAGGAGATGCTTGACAAGGTCCTTGAGAGTCAGCAGAAACTCCAGACAGACTTCAATGGGAAGATCGACTCCGTCTACAACACCCTCCAAACAAAGCTAGATGCTTTAAACACCCATATGAAGAAACTGGAGACTCAGGTATTTCAGACAGTAGAAGCTCTAAAGAAGCAGGAGCTTGCCAACAACAATAACATCAATGCCATCCTGGATGATGATTTTTGGCAAGAGGTAGTAGAAGAGATTCATCAATCTGATGATGAGAGAGACTTCGTTCGCGACTATTATCGATTGATATCCCCCGTGATCATCGACCGATACGTTCCCACACATCGATCGATCAACTTTGATGAGCGTCGATCTATGGACTTAGATGAGTACCCATACGAGTGCAGTACCGTCCAGACTATGCCTCACGAAGCCTTCGCAGCACGTCACCCACATCTGCCCGTCCCTGTCAAGATAGATCCGCACATTATCGACCAACATGATGACCCTCCTATCGATTGACAGGAAGACCATGATATAGACCGACGCACTCCAGTTAGTTACGCCCGATACCCGGTACCCCAACACCGAGTGCAACTCCCCAAGATAGATGGTGCACGTATTGACACATTCCGGGAGCGGTATTACACTACTAGAAGCCCTCAGAAAGCCATCTTGGAGAGACCCACGGATATCTTTGAGTCTATGGAGATAGAAAAGGAAACTACTGGAAGAGTTCCTAGAAAAAGGAAAGAGAAGATACCGAAGACTTATAAAAGGGAAGCTAATGAGAAAGAATTGTCAAGCTTCAGAAAAAGAGTTCTCAGAATACCTAAAGAGAAACCTTTTGAAGAAGCCTACTTTTCACACAGATTGTGGATGTTTTTCAGAGAAGCAAGAGAGACAGAAGAAGACATAAGGAGGATGTTTCATCAAGTCAGAGACAGTCTTAAGAAAAACACCACACTGGAGAAGATGAGCGATCCAGGAAAGTTCACAATACCCTGTTCCATCAGAGGTGTTGAGTGTTCACAATACCCTGTTCCATCATAGGTGTTGGAGTTCCCTCGGCCCTATGTGATACACGATCTGGAGTCAGCATCCTACCCAAGTTTATGGCAGACCAGCTAGGTCTGAAGATCGAGCCTACTGAAGAATCCTTCATCTTTGTGGATTGTTCTCAGCAGAACTCTGGAGGAATAGTCAGAAACCTTGAGGTATAGATTGGAGATGCCCTAATTCATACAGACTTCCATGTCCTAGCCAACAAGCTTGTTGGGGTCAAAATCGGTACGACGGAATTAATAGCCAAAACTCCCCGAGAAAATACAAAAGGAATAGTTTTATAAAACCCGAAGAGTCGTTTTATAAAACTCAAAGTCATTTATAAAACTCGCAGACCGTTTTATAAAACTTGAGAAATCGTTTTATAACACTCGAGAATCGTTTTATAAAACTCGAGAAATCGTTTTATAAAACTCGAGAATCGTTTTATAAAACTCGAGAATCGTTTTATAAAACTCGAGGAATCGTTTTATAAGACTCGAAAAGCCGTTTTATAAAACTCGAGAAGCCGTTTTATAAAACCCGAAGATCGTTTTATAAAACTCGAGAATCTTTTTATAAAACTCGAGAAGCCGTTTTATAAAACTCGAGAAATCGTTTTATAAAACTCGAGAAGCCGTTTTATAAAACTCGAAGATCGTTTTATGAAACTCGAGAAATCGTTTTATAAAACTCGAGAAGCCGTTTTATAAAACTAGAGAAATAGTTTTATAAAACTCGAGAATCGTTTTATAAAACTCGAAAAGCCATTTTATAAAACTCGAAGATCGTTTTATAAACTTGAGAATCGTTTTACGAAACCGCAAAAAAACCGAAACAGCCGTAAAATGCGAACTAGGAGATGCTCAACTAGTTCTCCCATCGGCGAACTAAGCCGGCCCGGCTTAGTTCGCCGATGGGCGAACTAGGATCACTCGACTAGTTCGCCCATCGGCGAACTAAGCCGGGCCGGCTTAGTTCGCTGATGGGCGAACTAGAAACTTCCTGGACGTCCCGAGCCTCGGTCTCCCGCATTCCCAATTTGAAACTTACGTCTTTCGACACGGTCGCATTCTGAACCATGGCCGAAACATCTCCCGTTCCATCTCGATCCGACCTATCGTTCGAGTTTTACGATAAAAACTGTAAAACTTCGCTTTCTCGATAAAGAACTCGAAGAAATCGTATAAAACGGCGACGGTTGACGAAACACCGAACATTGCCTAAAACATACGATTTATTCGAGATTTCCCGTCGAAATCATAAAAAACGCGTTTTTAATAAAAACGTCGAGTAAATCGTAAAAAACGCGTTTTTAATTAAAAGGTCGAGTAAATCGTAAAACCTTACTATTAGCTCGAGGAATTTTTTAAAAACGACGTCAGATCAGGAAACGATCCCGTAAAAAGTCGGAAAACAGATTTATCGCAAAACGGCCCGGAAGGGCCTAAAACGCGATAAAAACCCATCTCGCGATCTTAACGGAATCTAACCCGCAGATTTGATAACGTTTTGACGGTTTACTCGCAGGAGGAAAATAAAAGTCAAGTTTGAAGATAAAAAGAAGGTTTGAAGAAAAATAGAGGATTTGCGTGGAAGAAAAGGAAGGATCGTGAAAAATGGAAAATTCCCGATATAGTCAAATCTGGGAGAAATGGAAAGACCGGATGGCCAAGGCGAGGAGTATATAAATAAGAGGTCTAGGGCAGAAGCAAGGGACACGAAATTCAGAGCTCTCACCACCAAAACTAGCATTTAGGAATATTTCTGTTTTTCTGTTAGCGAGCTGCGTCTCAATTAGGGTTTTTTCGTTCTTAAGTTTTCGGCTACTCTCTTTGTACCAGTTCTTACGCAGATTCGGAATAAGAACCTTCTTGCCCTCAATTTCGTTTATTTTTGTTTTAATTTAAAAGTTCATCGTTTTCTTAATATTCGTTGTGCGGTTCTGCAGATAGCCGGTTCCTCTGGAAACTTAGGGTTTTCCCGAAGTTTCCTTTTTTACGATTATTTGACAGTAGGTGGATTTCGGTTCCCACAGTTTGGCGCTAGAAGGAGGGGGGGGGGTCAGATCTATCTTACACCGAAGCCGCAACATGTCCAACGAAGAAACGATGACCGGTGACAACCAAACTCGCAAAGAACGCGATAACGTTGAAACAACACCACCACAAGGAACGTCTGTGGCCAACGCTACAAACGCTAACGCCGAGACCCTCGAGATGATACTTTCCGAGTTTAACAAAAAATCGGAAGAGCAGGAAAAGTTCATTGGTTCGCTCGCGAAACGGGTAGAAACCCTAACCGCGAAAACCCGAGCAATTCGCCCCCGCGGCACTACTAAGATTCGCGGAAGGTGGCTCGACTTTGGCGCTCCTACGGATCGTCCCAGAACCGAGCAGGGTAACTTACCGGAAAAGGAATCCGTAAAAGACAATCCTGACGCGACGCTGAACGAATTGGAGAAACCTCCTACTCACGAACAGGAGACCGAGGGTGATGTGGGAACCGAAATCCACCTACTGTCAAATAATCGTAAAAAAGGAAAGTTAGGAAAACCCTAATTTTCCAGAGGAACCGGATCTCTGCGAAAGCCAACGACAAGTAACCAAGAACGCGATTAATATGAATAAATTGAAAGATATAAAAATAAAAACGAGATTGAAAGAAAGAAGGATTCTTATTCCGAATTCGCGTAAGACCGGTTACAACGAGAGTTGCCTTAGCTGCGTGAGCCGTCGGCGAAATTCCTAGTTCTAGAAATCTAAGACTAAAACCCTAGTTGAGACGCAGCTCGATAACGAAAACGGAAAATTGCCTAAATGCTAAGTTTGGTGGTGAAAGCTCTGAAAACTCGTGTCCTTCTTCTGCCCTACGCCTCTGGTTTATATACTCCTTGCCTTGATGGTTCGATCTTTCCATTTTGCCGGATTTGAGTATTTCGGGAATCTTCCATTTTTCTCGATCCTTCCTTTTCTTCCGCAGAAATCTTCTATTTATCTTCAAACTTTCCTTTTATTTTTGTTCTGCGAGTAAATCGTCAAAACGTTATCGAGTCTTCGGGTTAGAGTCCGTTAAGATTGTGAGATGGGTTTTTATCGCGTTTTAGGTCCTTCCAGGCCGTTTTGCGATAAATCCGTTTTCCGACTTTTACGGGATCGTTTCCTGATCTGACATCGTTTTTAATAAATTCCTCGAGTTAATCGTAAGGTTTTACGATTTACTCAACTTTTTTATTAAAAATACGTTTTTTTACGATTTACACGACGTTTTTTATTAAAAACACGTTTTTTATGATTTCAACGAGAAATCTCGAATAAATCGTATAGTTTAGGCAATGTTCGGTGATTCATTTAAACGTTGCCATTTTATACGATTTCTTTGAGTTCTTTATCGAGAAAACGAAGTATTACGGTTTTTATCGTAAAACTCGAACGATAAGTCGGATCAAAATTGAACAGGAGATGTTTCGGTCGTGGTTCAGAACGCGACCGTGTTGTAAGTTTCGAATCGGGAATGCGGGAGATCGAGGCGCGGGATATCCGGGAAATCTCTAGTTCGCCCATCGGCGAACTAAGCCGGGACGGCGTAGTTCGCCAATGGGCGAACTAGTTGAGTGCCTCTTAGTTCGCCCATTGGCGAACTAGTCGAGTGCCTCTTAGTTCGCCCATGGGCGAACTAGTCGTGACTAGTTCGCGTTTTACGGCTTGTTTCGGCTTTTTGCGGTTTTTTAAAACGATTCTTTGAGTTTTAAAAAACGATTCTTCGAGTTTTATAAAATGATTCTCGAATTTTATAAAACGATTCTCGAGTTTTATAAAACGATTCTTCGAGTTTTATAAAACGATTCTTCGAGTTTTATAAAACGATTCTCGAGTTTTATAAAACGATTCTTCGAGTTTTATAAAACGATTCTTCAAGTTTTATAAAACGATTCTCGAGTTTTATAAAACGATTCTTCGATTTTTATAAAACGATTCTCGAGTGTTATGAAACGATTCTTCAAGTTTTATAAAACGATTTTCGAGTTTTATAAAACGATTCTTCGAGTTTTATAAAACGATTTTCGAGTTTTATAAAACTGCTTCTCGAGTTTTATAAATTGATTTCTCGAGTTTTATAAAACAATCTTCGAGTTTTATAAAACGGCTTCTCGAGTTTTATAAAACGATTTCTCGAGTTTTATAAAACGGTCTGCGAGTTTTATAAATGACTTCGAGTTTTATTAAACGACTCTTCGGGTTTTATAAAACTATTCCTTTTGTATTTTTGCGGGGAGTTTTGGCTATTAATTCCGTCGTACCGATTTTGACCCCAACAGTTAGCTCCCCAGCTTGTAAGAATCTTGAGCCTTTAGCGTAAGGTTCTTGCGAGTGGTTAACCAATTATAGTTAAGTTAGGCGGAATTAATGGTCGGAAAGGTCCATTGAAAGTGATCTTTCCACTCTCCAGGGAGCGGAAAGCGTTTAAGATTAGGGCTGCGCCTTGTGAATGCTGCCTACGTACCCTTTTGAGGGGATCAAGCCTTTTGTAGTTCATTTCAGAGTTAAGGTTCGTATGACCTGTTTCCCAGCAAGACCTTTACGGTCTAGTTATATGTCGTGCAGGAATTATCGAGCATATTGATGTCGATGGCATCCCGACCTTTGCCGGCCTTGAGACTAGCCTCGTAGGCCATTTGGTCTGGCCGAGCGTGGCCGTTATATTTTTTGGACTGGCCGTGTGCGGCTCTTAGTCCCTGCCACTTTTGCGGCTTTATTAAAAATCAGTTTGTGTTTTTTAAGAGCGTGTTTTTATTCGTATGAATGTAGCGGGAAGAATATGAGTTGATATTGAGGGAGGTCCGCGAGTTGTCGTCTCGCATTTCTTTTTCCCTTAGTGTATCGCCTTGTTCGTTTGCTCGTTTTAGGATGTTTAGTAAATCGAGTGAGCGTTTAGATATAGACGAAGAGACATGCCTTTAGGATCTCGATTCATGCCTTGAGACGTCAGCGACCAGTGTGCTGGGTTTAGGGCAAGACCTAGGTTTACTTTCGGATTGAGGCTATGCGATGACTAGTCGGCTTTCGTTTTGCCTGTTGCGATTTTAACCTTATTCCATACCGATTTAGAATCCGCGATAGGTTCTCGGCTTATACGATTCGTCTGGTTAGAACCGATCATCTCACCGGGAACAATTTCTAAGTTGCCCGGAAGTGCTGACCAAAAGTTTGGATTTCTTTTATAGCGCTATTACCTTGTGTCGGGTGTTCGAGAGCTATCTCTGCGAGATAACTTAAGTTTGTTTAGGACTGTTGCGAGTTCGTTGTGATCAGCAACAAACTATTTTTAAGTGATAGATGTTTATGTAGTTTGGGCCTTCGCGAAGGATACGTACGTTTTTGCGTATTTTATAGTCGCGAACGGACTGTTAGGTCTTCCAAGAAAATGACTTTATCGAGGAAGGTATTTGTGTCGAAAAACTAATCTCCGGGCGTCTGCGACGTCTCGCAGTGCCGAAAGTTGGTTTTTATTTTATATGCCGCGTTTCGTGTTCGGAACGTTTGCGGGCTCGAAGATGTTGAGCGGTGTTGCGAGGGTTTTGTCTTAACCCTACTTTGTAGGAACACTTTGGTTCGTTTGCGTATATTCGCAATTAAAACTAACATTCTTGTTTGGATGTTAGGTAGTTTTATGATTTGTGCTAGAGCAATTAGGACCGAGAGGTCGCGTAAGTTGTTTCCCCGAAACAAAGGGTTTTTTGTTACGGTGCTTTGTGAAGTGTTGACCTTCCGAGATTCGTACAAGTTTAGGAGCTCTGGTACGAGTGTTTTCTTATACGTCGGATTTTGTAGGCAACTTGCTTCGGGAGTAGAGTGAATCGCGAGAATATAGAACTTAGCCGATCTTCGACAAGTTTGCATTATCCGTTGAACGTATTGGCTTGGCGTGAAGGTTGTGTTCAGCCGCACAACCAAAGTCGTATTTGGTAAAGGATTAGACCATGACACTTTCGTGCTATCGAAAAGGTCGAGTCGGTTTTTAAACTTGGCATTGAAGTGAAGCGCGCTGGGACAATAGCCAAGTAGCGTTTGTCGAGCTTGATCTGCCAAGTATTCCCGTTGTTATTGAAAACGTTTTTCCATTGTAGGTTTGATTTATATGATGAAAGTTTCGTATAAACTTTCCTTTGTATGGAAATTGTTTTTTTTTTACTCGAGGTAGACAGATCCTAAGAAGAAGCTCGATGCAGAGCCCGTGCGGAGTCGTTTGCGGGGCGGTCTCGTTCTCGGATGTAAACGGGAGGAATTAGAGCGGATGCTCGTGAACCGATGGGCTAAAGAATGAGCTCTTTTCAGATCGTGTCGCGAGGAGGCAAAGTTTAGATTGGCCGCCCAGTGCCGGATTGCATAGCTTGGTTTTTGCTATAAGGAAAGTATTTTTCGCAAAACCTGTTACGTTTACTTTCGAGAGTTGCTTCGTTATGACATGATCCTGACTATACGAAGGATTTCTCGCGTAAGCAACGGGCGATGAATTTAGTAAATCGACGCGACGCATTGGGTTAACAATGTTTCCGCAGATTTTTCGAGAAACCTTTCCGCTTAGTTTTTGATTT